>CAJJDN010000190.1:103323-137130 GCA_905182985.1 Paramecium sonneborni | reverse complement strand
TATTTTTTCTAATTACTTTTAATAAACATTTTAAACCAAAACCATTATCTTTGAGATTTATATCCTCTGATCCATTTTTATATCATCTTAAACTAAATGATTGAAATTTTCTAAAGCCCAACCAATTAAAAAATTTATAATAATTTAAAGAATAGATATCTTAATATATTCCGAATCTTAATCTTATTGTTAGTCATATTTTTTATTTTATACTCAAATCATTTAGAAATCCAACTTAATTTATGTTAATTCAATTTAACACCATTTTAATTCTTAAATAGTATCATTTCCTTATTTGGTAGGTCTAAAATATCTGATTATTGAATATATGTGTAATTTTTCTAAATTCCAAAAAACATGATCATTGGTGCATGCAATATAATTGATGTTAAATTTAGTGCATTTTAATTTTAATACTTTAAAGAATCCAAATTAATTGTAAATAATAGGTGGAATATGGGCTACCCTTAGACAACTCGATTTTCAAAGTTAGTATTTTTCTTTTTTTAATAGGATCAATAAATTTTTGTAAAGACTCTCTAAGAAGGTTTTTGCATTATTTTCTAATACTTTTAAATCTCATTGGATTTTAATAAACTTGATATTTACAAAATAAATAATTGGCATATAAATGATATCTATTTTATCTTTCTTCTGACATGTAGTCATAATGTTAATAATTTCATAATATTTTATTGAGATTTTTATTAAATTAATCCACTTAATAGCTTAAATTAATGGTATTATAATTTTTACTTAAATCCTAGTTTTTCAAAACAAAAGTATCAAGCTATTTTCCCAATTTGGAAAACATTATAATTACTTTAGAACCACTTATTCCTTATTAACATTCTCTATTGTAAGATTTTAAAATCCCTTCATTATTAAGAATTAGAGCCCATAACCTGCCTTTAAAGATTAACTTTTTTAAATTTCTTTCTTTCTACTATAAAAAATTTCTTTTTCACTTCTGGCACAAATTTAGAATTCATTGCTGAAAATGAAAAATGAGGTAAACAATATCTTTACTATCCACTGTCTTTTTGAATTTCATACATGATAGATAATTAAGCTGGAAAATTTTTTTTAAGAAAGTCGAAATAAGGACAAATTGGCACTAAACAATAGAATGCAAATTAAAATCTAAAACTTATTCTACATTTCATCTTGGTATGTGTTTGTAGTCGTTTTTTTTTATATTAGCCTTGCATCAAGTACTTATAAAAAAATGATAATATTAAAAAATTATAAAAATATTTTTCTCTTTATTAACCAATCAATTTTTTAATGTTTTAAATTTCCTGATAAATATGTAATTTCTTAAAAAAGTTTAATCACAATTATAACTTACACATTTTTTGGCAATAGTTAAAGAAAATTGAAGGAATTTGAATAAATAAACATATAAAAATTATTAGAGGAATAGTATTAGCCCGAATAATAAATGAAGATTTTCATTTAGAACTAATATATATATAGTCTTATAATTTATTGGAAAATTAGCAATCTAATTCTAAATGTGAACTTCCATCAAGGAATTAGAACTTCCATCCAGGATTTAGATAGGATAGAATTTAAATATTTGCTTATGGTTCATTCTGCGCCGCCCCCCACACACCTATGGCCTCCTAGAGCCTGAGTATGGCATGGTCCGACACTCGGACGAGGAACCTCAATGGTTAATGGGGGACTTCCATGTCTCACACCCATGTTTACGCTCGGGAAGGTGGGTTTTAGATCAACACCGCTGTTTGTCCAAAAAAGAGGGCCCACAGACAAGGTAGTCTAGAAAGAAGAGTGAAAGTGACTATATGCTTCCAGTGATGGTCGCCTTGTAGAAGATGAATATTGATTTATATCTCAAATGTTAAATTTAATGTTTAAATATAATTTCATTGTTAAAATATTTAATGATTCTTAAGAAATTTTAATAAAATAACATACTCTAAATTGATAATTTATATTTATTACAAATATATCATCTAAATTTAATTTAGTAGATAATAATTTTTAATCTTAGGAATAAATCTAAATAATTAATTAAACATAATTTACTGTTAGAAGTTATTTTTTTAATCTTATTAATCATAAATAATAATAGAAAATTTTCAATAAGTTTATTCATATAAATTTTTACAGCTCACTATCAAAAAAATTAAATTATCGCATTCTTTCATTTATTATAACTTTGTGTTCAAGAAAATACTGTTATATTTCAAATTAAAATAATTCTTAATCCTTAAGGATTTTAATTAACTTAAATTAAATCTTAGATATTTCTAGTTCTTAAAAGCTCAAAAAAGTACTTAGAAATGCTTATATAAATTCATTTGACCTATTTTTGCAATATTTAGAAAACATATTGATACTTTATTCGAATATAATTGTTAAAAGTGAAATCAACTCAAAAGATTTTTAATTTTTTAAATATTATTCTAGCAAAATATCTATTATTGAATTCAAAAATAATCTTTCAACCATTATTTTATCTTTAGCTAATTATTGGACTATCAAATAGGAATAAGATCTTACTCCATAAAATTAGCTTTATATCAGAGCCCCTAAATGTTTTAACAAACCTTTTGTTACAATAAGTTGTTTAACAATATTATTGAACATAATGAATTCTAAGCATATCTTTAAAATACTGTCTAAGACAGATCGATACTTTAAAATCCAGTTAGGAATAGCCTCAATCATTGGTTACAGAACATTCTTTTCCAATATTAATTGTTTGATCCTATCAAATACAATAATGTCAGATATTAATTCTACAGCTACTATAAATTACCCTGATTAATTTGGTTCTTTTAGTAAAATTTAACAAAGTTCTTCTATAAAAATCTTTTTTTCCTTAAAATAATTCTAGTCTTACAAGTTGCAGAGCAAAGCAATTTATTTAATTTTAATAGTTTAGTGAGGTTAATATTCAATCATTTACATCACTTTCTAAACTCCAACAAAGATTATTATTTGATTTTAAATATCCTATTTATACTTATTCTGAATTGAATGTAGAATCATAACAAGAAACCTTATAATTACGTTATCATAATTTTTATTTTTTAATTAAATTATTTTTATGAGAGTATGCATTAAGCCATTTTTGATGAAGGAATTTTGGAAATTATATTTCTTTAGCATTTCTTAAATAAAATTTATCTACTTGAGAACATCCATTTAATAGAGGCAGCATGACCATTCTAAATTAAATAAAATTCTTGGAATCAATTATTTCTTTATGATTATTTTTATTGAGTATTCTAATTCTGAATCTTGTAAATCCAAAAATTACTTAAAATATTCAAGGCCATTAAGATACTCATCATAGTTTTCTGACAACAATAAAGTTATGAATTTTTCTTTCTAAAACTTTTGTATGGATGGCATTTAATGATAATTTTAATCCATTAGTATTATTAATAATTAATGAATAATATTTTTGATTAATTCATTACAAGGTTTTCTTTAGACAGTTTAGATGAAAATCCCATATTGATAAAAATATAGATCTTTTTTAGAGATATAGCAAAACACTATAATCAAGATCATAGATTTAAAATAAGGAGGCCAAGCTATATATTCATTTTGCTAATATTTTTGGCGATATTGATTACAATTGTTAAGCTTTTTTAGTCATTAATTTTGATTTTATTTGTAGTTTGGAAATCCTTTTTAGTAATTTGAAATTTATTCATTTAGACACTAAAAATATCAAAATCCTAAGAGTGTTTAACACTTTAATTAAAGAATTGGGTCTTTTTGGCTTTCCTTTTGTTGTTTCATCAATGTCTATCAAAGTTAGATCTTATTCCTCCTTTTATCTAATTATTTTTATACAACTTTCCATGGTTTCAAAATTCAAAGTAAATAAATATCGAAATATAGATATACGATTAAATTATTTGAATTGTTAAATTAAAAACTGCCTGAAAGAATTAAAACATTGCTTTATTAGGAACAATAAGAAAAAGCTAGTAATTAATATAGAATTGAATAAGAGGTTTTAAAATATAATAGATTATATTTAAGAATTTGATGTTTTTTTTGTTTAAAATTTTATATAACACAGATAATAGGGAAATTCAAAAATTATTGGAGAATTTATTTAGCGATATGCCTCTATACAAATATTTAGTTTATATATATTGTTAATCATTTAAGAAATGGTTGCAGATGGGAAATAAATGTTTGGGAAAGAAGAAGCAATAAGTAAAAAAAAGTATTTGATCTTAAAAAAAAAATGTTTTATACTTATGTTTAAATTTTATTGTTGTTGGTTCAATTAAAATGGTGCAAAAATTTGCTACAAATTCTATTTAGACCTTAATTAAATTCTAATAATTAATTATGATAAAATCAAAGGAGATATTGCTTATAAATGAAAAAGTAATTTAAAATCAATCACAATATAATTTATTTTTATTGACTTAGTAGATGTTATCTCTTATTTAGTCAATTTTAGATATAATATTTACTATTTTATTTGGATTTTCATTACGATTCATCATTTTTTTCTAGAAATCTTTGCTTAGACCATAACATATATTTAATTTAGCTTTTATATATTAGGAGAAGAAAACCTTCTGTTTCTGAAATGATAGATTCATCTAAGACGCAATCATTATCTTGATTTGTAGGACAATTTTTATTATGTTTCAACTATTTTAAATTTCCATTTAATTATAAAGGCTTTTTAGTCTGTCTTTCTGACATAATAAAATTTTTATTGCCATTTAAACTAAATTTGATTTTTTATATAGATTACTCATAGAAATCCAAATCTCCCATTTTGTGTAATTCAGAAGTTTTGACATTGCAATTTAAATTTAAAGCATCTAAAAAATGATCAGATGTGGCTCTAAATAACTTATATTTTTTATTTGTTATGTTTACTTTCTAATATACATCTACTAATGTCTGTTTCATTCCATTTTCAATTTTTAACTATTTAATTCGAAATTGAATGTTTGCTGAATCCAATTTAGGTCTAATGAGCATTTAATTAATACCTTATTAATGCCATATTTTTTGTTCTAGCTTTTATTTTATTCTTATAAACTACAATCAAAAAATTTTGTACTTAAATGATCAGGACTTGATACTAAATTATTATTTCTAATTCGTGATCGATAATCTTCTGCTATTAGATTCAAATGATTTAATCGTTTATTTTCCTAATAATCACTTTTAATGTAAGTTCTCAATCCTTATTTAGATGATTTACGTTCTGGTAAAGATGCTTAAGTATTAAGAGTTTTCTTGATTTCAGTGTAGTTTTAATCATGATCAACAATAAATTCTTTGATGTCGTTGTAATCGATTATTGGTTCTTATTATGTCATTGTATTTGCAACATAAAGCGTCTTCCTTTTGGTGATAAGACTCTAAATATTATAAAAAATTATACATTTCTACATTTTTTTGTTGGCAAACTGTTGTTATATTTTATAATATCTACACATGTTGTTTATCCAGATAGATAGGTTTCAAATTATTTTTTGAAATCAATTATTTGTGTAGGCATTTTACAAATCCTTCTTGATTCTGCTGTGGTTGTTGCTCTTTAACTAAATGTTTAATCAAAAATAGATTTTTGCCTTTTAATATTTTACATATTTTAAAATTCTTAACCCATAAAATTAAGAATCAATCAATTAACTTATTAATCTAGGGTAGAAATCATCCTTTATGATGATGTATAACTTTTAAGAAATGATTGTAATGATTATCATTTTGCTTTCCTTCGGCTGAATTTATATTTTTTCATATCATCATACTTATCAAAACATAATAAATATACATTCTATTTTTTAAGTATAAATTCAAATTAACTCATATTTACCAAAAGGTATATAAATTTGCTTTTCCTATCTAAATTTAAAAGAAATCAATTATTTATAATATTACATATCTTCAAAATATTATTTGCTAGTGCAATTTTAATCGCTTAATTAAATGATAGCATAGAGTCCCCAGTCTAATAGTTCTTAGGAATTATTTTTGGATAACTTAATATTATAAATTAACAAATCTATACTTAAACAATTGAATGTAACCCATTATCATTTAGATTAGAAACTAAAATCATATCAGCTTTTGCGATATAATTGGTTTAAAGTTCTCTAGAGTCTAATCCATCTAATAATCTGATTCCTCTCATTTTCAATTAAATAGGATTTGGTCTTATTTGCTTTTATTCGCTTCTCCAAGCCTTGAAACCAAAATGAGAAAAAAGCTTTTCTGTTAATAATTATCTTTGATTATGATTTGACTATTCATGTTATATTTTTAGTTCTTCTTCTAATTTTTTGACTTATTCATTAATTATTAAATCAACTTATGGAACTTCTATTTCTTAATTTTAAATAGTATCATTATTAAGGTCTGAAAATTACTATGTCGAATCATCAATTTAGTTTGTGAGCTTTTCATTAGATTTTATGTTTTCTTACTCTTTAATAGATGCAATTTAATTTATAATTTATAACTATTTAAAATTACTATTACTCTAATAGTTTTCTTTATTCTCTTAAAATTCAAGTTTGAATTGTTCTTTGATATAAATTGATTCAGATTAATTAAGTGTTTATTGTTCAGATTTTGAAATAATCCGAAATGCCTAGGATTGAATTGATTTTAGAATGGAATCATCTTAATATATTTTTTACATAGTATTTAGAATGTTGCTTGATATAAATTCAGAGTATTTAGATTTTATTTTACATAAAGAATGAAACACAACTAAAATAATGATCCATAGATTATTGTCTTTTAATATTTTTTCTCCTATTTATGTTTTGATTTGAGGAATAAACACCTAAAAAGAGAGATGTTATTTTAATAAGCTTGTTTCTTCTGTTAAAAGTTAGATAGCAAGATCAAAAGAATCATTTTTATTTTGCATATCAAATACAATTTGAGACAACTATTTTGTAATCAAATTACCTTCATGATATTGATATTGATAATTCTTCTTTGTTAGTTTTGCTAATTTGTTTCCTGATCTTAGAGATTTCTAAAATAATATATCGCTATTACTAATCCCTTGTTCGAACATATTTTTAAATACAAATAATACCTAAACATTTTAAAATATAAAATCAAATTGATAAGAGGTTATTTTGTCAATGTTCATAGAAATATATTCATAAAATTTTGAATAATAATTGTTTTCTTAATTCAAGTTAGTTTAGAGCTTTAATTGTTATTTAATATTTTTTTTTTTTAATCTAATAGAAAAACAAATGTAAATTTTTCTTACAACCCTTACAGGAAGAACTATCACTCTTACTTGTGATTCATAGGATAATATTGAAAGTGTTAAAATAAAAATATAAGATACTGAAGGGATTCCTTATAATCAATAGAGAATTCTTTTTGGATAATGTGAATTAAAGGATAATCAAACTCTCTCATAGTATGGAATCACAAATAATTCATTTTTGAATTTATTATTAAGATTAAAAGGAGGAGGTTAACTATTTGTGAAAACAATGTCAGGCAGAACTATTACAATAACAGCAGAATACGAAATAACAATTAAAGATTTTAAATATTTGGTTTATGAAAAAACTGGAATACCACCTTAATAATAAAGATTGATATTTGCAGGTAAGGTCTTAGAGGATTAGCTTAGATTGAATGATTATAATATACAAAAAGAATCAACAGTTCATATGGCAGAAAGGTTAAAAGGGGGCTATTCAACATCTAATTGAAAAGATAAAAATATTATATTAGATTTTAATGTTTCTTTTAGCAATTCTTTTTTTTAAAAAAAGTCTACTTTATATTTTTACTAATAATTTTATTACAAAGCATAAAAATGTTTATATGAATAGATTTAATCTTATATTAATGTGAATAAATTTCAACTCTAAAAATAAGAAATTTATTAGCTCTTGATTTCTTAAAGTGATAGAGATTGTTCTTCATTACTTTCCTATTTAATATACTTTTTTATATATTTACTTGATAATCACTTCTCATAATAATATTTCTTTTAGCTATACTTTTGTCTTAAGAACGTTTTATTTTTTTTTTATATTTTCTTAATTTATAGTACAATACAATAATGGACATAATTTAAATAGTAATAATAGTGACAAGTAAGACAATAACTTAAATGATTATAATAAATACTGATAGTTCCAATCAAATAAGAAGAATCTTAAAAGGTAAATAAAATTTAAACTGTCACCCAGGGGACAAGTAATTTAAAAAATGTTCCATTAACACAAGGCAATTATGTATTATCAATTATATAGGAGGAATTTTTAGAAATGTTTTATGAAACACTACTTTATCCTAGATACTCATAATAACTTTTTTAGAAAGAACAACTTTGTGTGCAACTTTAAACATCTCTAAGTATCATAACATTTTATTGATAACATGCAACATCTTCTTCATATAACAATTCAAGAAAATCAAATTTCTAAGAGTAGACTCCTAGTGAATTATTTTTCTAACTTTATTATTTGTAATACTAAATTTGCTAAAATTTTTTTTTGTGGATAAATTTCTTGATTTGCTCCTTCTTAAGTTGATGTTGAATTAAAAATGACATATTGATTTTACCATAAAGGTATTTCAACATTTAAATCAATTCTAAGTCCTGTGCTTTATGAACAATATACTGTATATAAAATAAAAATAATAAAACTCATAATTTAATAATAAGTTTGACACCACTGAATATAGCTGCAATAGCCAATCCATAAATAAATCTATCATCTTTATTTTATAGATATGAACATAGAATTGTTAATGATGGGAATCCAATACCTGCACAAAAATAAAGTGGCATAATTGTTTAATATTTGTAATTCAAAGATAGTTTTTAGTTGAAAACTTCATTGATCTTAGGATTTTCTAAAGAGAATATCCAATCTCCTTTGTCTAAAGTACAGTCAAGTATACCATCATAAGATTTACTGTATAATTATTGATATTATTGATGGATTTAGGATTTTTGATTAAGCAATTCCTTTTGATAACATATTGTGATAATACTTCTCTAATTTCATCTTCACATGTTCTAATTTTTGTATAGTATTAATATGTCAAATACATTCCATATGTGAGAAAAAGTGCATGTCTGACTGTAATTTTATAATCAATGCTAAATGCTTATAAATTGTCAATTAGTTTGATTTATTTCATTAAAAATATTAATAAATAATGTAATTAATACTTTATTATTATTGATTTATAATGAAGATTTCTAATAAAATCAGAGTAGAAATGATTTGTTCTGAATATTTTGGAAGCTGTACACATAAATATAAAATAAATAATAATCATTGTTGATTATTGAGTTGAAATTATTATGGATAAATATATACAGGCATTAACATTGGTTAAGGTATATATATTGGAATCTAATAAAATTAAACATAATTAGGTTATTATTAAACTAGTGTTTATTATATTGGCTCTTAAATTGCAGTAATATTTTATTGCTCCTATAAATTTTAATTCTGCTAACTCTCTTCTTCATTCAACTTTTATTTTTTCTCAGGTACTATATAGTATAGATTTTTAACATTAAGATATTTATGTCTAAGACATGAATAAAATCGATTTTTAACACTATTCTCAGATCTTTAATTTAGTTCTTTAGTTATTATACTCCAATTTCCTCCAATTTATTAATAAAGTTCAACAATCTTTTTATCTTCTTCTATACTCCAAGGGGCATTATTAATTTATGGATCCAATTGATTAAGATAATGTTCTCTAACCTATTTTTCAGATCTGTTTTCAAAATATGTTTTTATTAAACACCAATTAAATCCATGAATATTAACTAATTCAAGTAATTTAATGTCTTCTTCTTTTGTCCAAGTTCTTCTAAGTTTAAATCCTTTGATACGCTTCCATCTTTAAGAACATTAAGATGGATTACGACCATCAATTCTTCTGGCAACTTCAATCCAATTATATTCTTTGTTTTTTTTTAATTCATTTAACAATCTATCTTCACTAGGTGTCCATGGCTTACGTTATGATGAAGATGAGTTTTAATATAATGACATAATTATTTTATCTTTGAATTTATAATATAATTGATTTAGTATTTATTCAGTTTATTGTCCCACGGTTAATTTGCAATTAAATTTACTAATTTATTCAATAGTTATTTCTTCTCTAATCCACTAAACCTTTATTAATTTAATAGTCTATTATTCTTTTCATTCTCCTTCTTAATTCTATATACATCTCCTACTATTGAACTTAGATTTCACGAATAATTTAAATCAAAAAATGTATTTACTAAGATTTTACTTAATAGTACTATTTTATAAATAAAAAATTCAATTATTATATTTAATACATAGCTATTTACTTCAATTTACAAAAACTCAGTTTACAACTTTAACATAGATCATTCTATTATATTCTAATCCTAATATTCAAAATTTATGATATATTTCCATTTTATAAAAATGAATAAGAATGACTTTAAATTCATATACAATAATTATTAAGCATTATATGATACTAAATAATATAATTTATCACGAAATTTGTATAACAAATTTATAATAAAAATATTTAATCATTTTTTAAATAACTAATATAATTCTTTTATTCGATCAAGGCATTTTTGCAATAATTTAGCCTATTGCTTAAAAAATATTTAAGGTGCCACATAAATTACTTTAAATATTTATTAAATTTATTGATAATATTAAATTACTTAAGAGGAATTAGGATTTTACAACAATCTATCTAATATTAAAATTGCTATTTAGCAAAATTCCTTTAATTAAATTTACTCTTATATCGCAAACTTTTACAATTGAGCTAATTACATCATTAATTTGATGTTCAAAATTTCTTAACAAATACTTTTGTTTTTAGCTTCTAAGGTTTCGATTAAGAGATCATTTCCTCTATAAATTATATATTTATCTAGATAACTTTCGTTTTATCTTCTTTGAGGTCTTTAAGAATTGCAAACTTATAGATGTTAATCAGATAACAAGTGTGAGATATACTGATCACAATACACACAATAAATTAATTGTAATTATTGAGCTATTAATTAATAAGAAGTATTCGATGTTGAACTATTAGTTTCATATTCTGTTTTTAATTATTGTAATAAAGAATTTTTTTATTCATCAATTATTATGCTTTCATCAGATGATTATTAGACTTGATAGTATTATTATTACTATTACTAGATGTAATTTTATTATTACGGTATTTGATGATCAAAATTTTTAATTTGAGGATTTTGAAGAAAAAATGGTTTTTTATTAATTTATTTGAAAACAGGTTTTTCAAATATTTATTTCTTTTAATGTTAATTAGAATTATCTCTAATAATATTTTTAGGACTATTTCCATAAACAGAAGGAGATATTTATTCTCTAGTTGATTTAATCTCTTTAATAATGTTATTTTAAACTTAATTATGAATTAATTATTTATTAGAAGGAGAATGATTTAATTATTTTTCATTTTGAGAATGGTTTTGTTTTAATGGAGAATATTAAAAAAATGGAGTGAGCTAATTAATAGCAAAAGTATTATTATCTTGAGATAAATTATTTATAGATATTTAAATTTATGGAGAGGATTACTTATTAGATCTACTATGAATTTAAGTATAATTGATTTAATCTTATGAATGATGTTATTGTTTTTAAGGAAAAAGTTTTTGTTCAAAACTTATGGGTTTGGATGCATAGGTTTAATAAGTATGTTATTATGATGTAACTTAATTTATATTATTAGTAATTGGTTAATTTTATTGTTTGATAATTTGATGTTATAGTAATTCTCTTGATTAAAATTAATTGTCATAATTATTTTAAACTTAATGAGATTCAAGATTTTAGAATAATTCTTCGTATCGTTTTTAATTATCTAATCTTTATTATTACAATTGCTGTATCAATTATTAATATTCATTATATTGATTAAGATTTAATTAATTGATATTCTGAACCATAATTTATTAGATGTTATCAATTTTTTAGATTATTTGATTATATTTAAGATAGTTCTCTTATTTTTATTATTGCATATTGATATCTAATTCTTTGTAATATTGCATGATTTATGAATACTGATTTTGCATATCATGAGAATTAATTTGTTAGATAACACTATACTTTTAATGTTTTAGTTGATTGGAATTGGGAGAATTGATTTAAGTGGAAGTGGTTTATTAAGATGGAGGTGTAATAATTTGAGGAGTACCATAGTTTTATTATTATTAAATTAGTCTTTCATGAAGAAGAACATTTAAGTATTATTCTTAATTATAAGGAAGAGGGGAAGGTTAAGGTATTTTAGAAGGTGTAGTAAATTAATTTAACATATAAAATAAATAACTATTAATGATTACATTAGATCAAGTAATAGAGAATAGTGTGCATATGGGTAAATTCTAATATATAGTACTTTTGATAATATCACTGATAGATTTTGCCGATGGAATTGAGAAAACATTAATTGGAACTCTATAATCAGTTTTAAAACAATAATGGAAATTAGATGATCTTAAAATTTCATTAATGACTAGCTCATATTTTATAGGTATAGTTAGTGGGACTTTATTATGTGCATTTTATGCTGATAGAATAGGGAGAGCTAAAACTTTACTTTATTCGAGTTTATTTGCATTTTTATTACTTTTATGGCATAGTCTTGTATAAAGTTTTTATGAGATTCTAATTTTAAGATTCTTTTTTGGAGTAATATTTGGTACTACAATTCCTTTAGGACATATTGTTATAAGTGAAATAGTACCTGCAAAGATTAGAGGTTAAGTAATGACAATAGTAGCAACTGTTTTTATTATTGGAAAGATTTATTGTACAGGATTGTAAATGATATTTTTAGATGATTATAAATCAGGTCATTGGAGAATGCTATTAATAGTCAATAGTATTCCTTTGCTTTTATGTTTTATAAGTTCATTAATTTATTTAAGAGAATCTCCAAGATTTTATTTTACTAAATAAAATTACGATTAAGGATTCATAGAATTAGAACATATAGGTAAAGTAAATAATGGAACTTCATATTAATTAACAGATGAATAAAAATAGGGAATATTGGAATAATAATAATAAATTAATTAGGAATAACAACCAATTAAAAGTATTAAATATTTGTTTTCAAAGTAATACATCAATTTCACTATCAGAATTTGGATAGTATTTATGTTAACTTCAATTATTGAAACCACTCTCTACTATTTAATGCCATTTTGGTTAGGAGATTCTTAAAAGGGATTTATGGCATAAATGTATATGATGCTTGCTGAATTAATGGCTGGAATTGTTGTATATTTTATAATTGATAGTAAAAAAACAGGAGGTAGATCTAAATTAGTTTTAATCTTATCAGTTATGATATTTTTAACTAGTCTTTTATTAATTATATTTGAAGATGTATTTCTTGTTTATGGATTAACAATTATATCATTTTTACTCAAAGTGATGTTTACAGCTGAAATGGTTATTATGAATGAAAATTATACTACTTAATATCGTTCAATGGGAGTAGGTATGACTTAAACAGTAGGTAAATTTATGGGTGTTATATCACCATATTTTATTTATCCAATGTATTCTGAAAATCCCTATTCTCCATTTTATTTGTATGCTGCTTCAATGGTTATTCTTGCCATTTTATCTGCCACATTACCTTTTGATATGACTTAAATAGAATTAGATAATATGGATGTATATAAATAGAAATAAAATAAAAAATCATTAGTTAATAGTTTTTGATTCCCCTATTTATATAATAATTATATTAAAATAATGCAAAATTCCATATTAACCAAAAGATCAATAATTAAAAGTCAATTAGATATATGAAAATTAACTCAATTAGCCAAGAGATTTCCAAGAATTATGTTATGCTTCTTAACATGTATTTAATATACTTCAATAATCAATCAATATATAAAGTATTCTCCTTCTTTGTTTTGACAGTTAAAGAAATCTTGCTAATATTTCACAATCCAATACGAAAATTAATGATTTTAAATCAAAAAAAATTAAAACAGCTCTAGAACATACTAACTTTTATACACTACTGAATCATATAACTTAAATAATTATTAAAAATACTCAATTACTCATTTTAAATATCTTAAAGTAGATAAAAATAAAATTTAATCTATTTTAAATATTGCAAATCAAGTCAAAATACCATTGATACATTAAATCAATTATTAATTTAATAAGAAATAACATCATCTATCATATTAAATCTCATATCTAATGAATATAATTATATTTTATTATAATTAAGTGTCATCTATAGATAGTATTGAATCAATCTAAACTTTAGAATGAATATCTACATATAAACATATAATTTAAATCATTTAAAAGCTTTTATCCCATCAAAATGTTTTATTTTGTCTGGTATTATATTTGTATATAAAATCCTATCACAAAATTTATTATCATCAGGACATGTTTTTAATCTATATGGATTTGCTGGATAATTCAACTTCCTCTTTAATACATGAAGAGGAGTAAATAACTATTTTTATGGTAGAACTATTTATTATGGTGTTGCAATATTGTTAAGCGTTTCAATATGGAATGATTTTGGTATAAATTGCTTTCTTCTTATTCCTTTTTATTCATTCTCATTATGTAATGATCTATTATTATAAACATTTTTCTTTCTTCTTTGTTAATTCAAATTTTATTCAAATGTCTCTATCTTTCTTAATAATAATGTATTATAATTATTTTTCACATCTATTTTCAAATGTTTATTCCTCATGTTTACACTTTTTGACAATTAATTTACACTAATCATTTTTGGAGAAATGTTTTCAACAATTTCTATTTCCATATCATACAAATCAGTCTATACACAACAATCTGTACTAGTTTTTTAAGTCATTATATAAAATTAATTAATATAATTAACTCATTATATTAATTTTTATTATAAACTTTTATAATCTTCTTAAATTTAATAATTACCTTATAATCAACATTTGGATTCCTTATGATTTATTTTATTTTCAAAAAATAAAGCTAAACGTATTTTTATAAACTTCAAAAATAATAGTAGTTTGAAAATTATAACTAAACCATTCACATATAGAAAGGAATAAAAATTATGAAAATTAGATATCTGTATGCGAACTAATATTCATAAGCAATATTAATAAAAATATTAAAGTAAGATTATAAAATGAATAACAAACTAAAAAGGTTCACCAAGTTGAATAAATATTAATTGAGAAAAATTTGATAAGTTAATTTTGGAGAGAATTACAAAATCTATTATCATATTATCAAAAATTATATGAATGTAAATTGGAATTTAAAGATGGTAGACAATAAAATTAAAAATCATTGTTAGTTAAAGGATATAATCTATTAGAATAGTTAAAAGCAATATAATAAATTATAATACATCAAGCGTAATAATTTATTAAATAGAGTTTTTGGAGATGATAGTCATATAGTTCATTTAATAGTTTTAAGAGATTATAAAAGTTAAAAATAAAAAATTCGTAATATAATAAGGAGATAGTTAGAACTACCATAGATGTGAGCATAAATTAATATCTAAGTGCCAAATAGATTTGAAGAGATTGTTTCGATAATATTTGTTATTTTCTATAATATCGCTGTAATTAATATATAATGTAGAATAAGATCAAAAAAGTTTTACAAGATATTAGAAGTTAAATAGAAGTTTTCAGCTAAATTATTAAAAATTAACATTCCTCCAATTATTTCAAAGGATTAAGATTTTATGAAAAACATAATAAAGAAAAATTATACTAAAATAAATATGATTACAATTATTATTAAGCATTTTGTTGACATGAATTGTTGATTAAAAAATAAATTGCTATTTGAGTTTTCCACTTTTAGAAAATAGATAAGAGAATAAACTTAAGATTAAACAAACGATAAAAAAGATACAATTATTAAATTAAAGAGGAGGCTTAATATTCATAATTTTGTTAAGTTTTATTAAATTAAAATATTGATTAATTATATAGTATTATGATTATTTATTCTAGTATAAAAATTTTTTTGTGTTTTTTTTTTTTTTAAATTGATGTATTGATGTGTCGTATGCTAGTTTTTAAATCTGGATTGCTCCGATGTTTTACTTGTAACCAGGGTTACAAAGAACTCACTATTAAAATATCTCCTTTTACAAGATAGATATTTATAAACTTTTCAATAATAATAATTTTCATTATTATAACGATAATAATTTTCATTATTATAACGAATCAATGTAGCATTTCTCAACTCAATTTGGACAAGACTATCCTTAAGTTAGAGAATTTCAGATTTTAAGTTATGCCTAACTTAAAATATACCTTGCTCGGCTTGTTTTAAACAACCTAAGCAGGTACTAATTATAATAGATTTATTTTAAAAAACTTATAAAAATTGATTAAAAAATTATGGGTTTAATTTTTTTGTTTATTTATAAAATTCAATTAATGTATTTAATAGAGATAATATGACAAATGAATAATAACAAATTTTTTGATAGGAACAATAGTATTTTTATAAATAATTTATTATGCTTTTAATAAATTCTAATTTCTTTTCAACAGTTTGATGTAGATCATTAGATTAAGTTTTCTTTAGAACTGAAAGTTAGATATTACTAATGATTAGTTTTTCATTTTTTAATTATGAATAATTTCCATAAAATTATATATTAATAAGGAATTTTATAAATTATTTGATATAAATAATTTTTCTATTAAAAATTTATTCTTTTTGTAGAAAGAGTTGAATATTTAAAAATTGCATAAAATAATCTTAAAATTAGGAGATAAGAAATGGATGAAAAAACGGATTGAATTTGTGGTAATATAGTCTTCTAGAGACAACTATATAAAGGATGAAACAAAAATAAAGAAAATTCATATGCTTAAAAAGTCAAACCATCCAAATATAAAATGTTTTAAATTATTTGTATAGGTATTAGTTATTTATATAAATATATATATAATAGGGATTTAAAACCAGAGAATATAATGATATTGTAAAATTAATAGATTTTTGATAAGTAACATACTGACTATATTTAAACTAGATTTTATCGGGTAATATATATTATCGATTGATTTAGTCTTCAGAATAAATAAAGTAAGAATAATATAATCAAGATGTAGATATTTGGGCAATAGGATGTATTTTAGCGGAGTTATATCTATTGAATCCTTTTATTCCTGGTACAACTACAGAGATTGATTAATTATATCTGATTAAAAATCTCAATCTAGATTAAGATTAGAAGATAATACTTATACAACCTTTGAATCTAATCAAAAATATGCTTTAAGAAGATCCATTCTATAGAGAATAATTATACTAATGTAATTGGTTATCTTAGCCATTTATCTAAAGATTTGGAATTGAAAGATGATACTAAATACTTAATAAGTTCTCTCTATAAATACTTGCAAAAGTTAATAAAGTAAGAAAATAATAATTAAAATTTCATCAATCATCATACTAAACTTAATTTTAACTTTAAATCTTAAAATGTTGTTTATACTAATCTAGAAGAGGATTTAGATTATGGTTATATCCCTTCTTATATCACATCAGTATAAACAACAAACAAAAAAAGATAATTCAGATTATAGACTGAAAAATAATCAAATTCTTAATGATAATAATAAGATATTCAAAACACTAGTATTATCACTTAATCTTTACAAAATACTAAACTTTTATACAAAAATGTATATATTTATATTATTATTTAATTAGATATTAAGCAACAATAATTAGGAAATTAAAAAGAAATCAATTGATTTAATATTTATTTTTAATGATAATAAAAAAAAAGAATGAAAAGCAAAGTTCATTTTGTCAAATGTTTTTTTAGTATCACAACTATGTCATCTGTAACTTATGTTTAATTAGTTAATTTAAGTTATTTAGTGAATTCAACAGGTAAAAATGAACTACTTGCTTTTTCTGATTCGAGTAATCCACAATATTTAAATGCTTTAGCAACTAATTCTGAACAAAAAAAACTTTCATTTTATTTAGAAGGACTTAAACTCTTTTATCTAAAGAGTTTACTAAAAGTAATTTCATATTTCTTTCCATGTACTTGTTATAAAAATTATATTAATTTATTTTCAATTTCTTATCGATCTACACATATAAGTTTTCTTATAGCTAATCTAATAATATTATAAATAGATTTGTATTACTTTTCATAAAGATCATTAATTTCAATAAATTATGACCATTCCATAAAAGTAACTCCTGTATCTGCATTGGCATCAAATACGAAAAGATACTTATTAGCCATTTTGATTGCAATTGCTACATGATCATATTTTGTATTAGTGAATACTCTTTATAATTTAGCACCTGTATTATTAGTTTCAAATAGTAAGAGATCTCCAGATTCTACAATTTTTAAAAAGTAGTCTTCTGAAATTACATTAAATCCAAAGTATCTTGGGATTTCTAATTAATTTAATTTATTTTTTGGATGATTTCTATGTTTATCTAATACAATATTTAAACACCCAACCCACATTTTAGCTTCTACAGCATCTTTTGCTTAATATATGACTACTTAATTTAAATGAGGGAAATATATTTTAATCATTTATTTATCTTATTAGATATTGAATTCGAATTCCTTTAAGGAAACAACCTTAATCAATTAACTTTTTTATTCATCATTAAATTCTCTTATTGATTATCTTGTGAGTTCAATATAAACTTTTTTACTTTAGTATAACCATCCTTCTTTTATAGTCTAGTTCCCATCTAAATAAATTTCAAATTTATTTAGATGATTCTTATCCAAATCATTTATCTGATTTATAATTTAAACAAACATTTACAGCAGTAGGCAAAATAATGGCTTATTATGATCTTTGAGATTTTCTTTTTATTCTATCAGGAGAGTATTCAGATTTCGAATATTAATCCGGAGTATAGAGTTCATCGTTTTACATGGAGAAAGATCGATTTCTTTAATCTGACATCAGGAAAATTAGAGAATAATTATAATACAAAAATTATATTTATTTTGACATAAATATATTTTATATTGATAAAATAGTAAATAGGAAGTATAAATCTATTGATTTATAAACATAATTATAATAAATTCTTAGTTAATTAAGATAGATTAAAATAATAAAAGCATAATAGGAGTAATTAAATAAAATAATTAATGAGAATAATATTAAAAATATAAATATATATATATATATAATTATTGAATAAAGAATGATAATTGATGATAAAATCTAAAAGATCTTGACTTAAAATGATTTTTAGAGAGTAAGTGATAAATAAAAATTATCACGATCAGAGTTTAGTGAATAAAGTAATAAAAGTAATGGAACAAATCAAACGAAACCGAAAAAGAGAAGAGTAGTGAAATTGAAAAATCAATTGTTATCTTCACACGTGAGTCCAGATATTCAGAAACTATATTATTAAACATAGAAAATAGAGACAGAATAATAACATGGAGGAGAGAGAATAATGATTGAGGATCAAAAACCGATAACATTACCATCTATATAAAAGAAGGAATAATTGATATCAGAATAGTCATCTAAAACTAATTTGGCTGATTTGATAATTAATATCTAAGAGATATTCCCAACTGATCATTAACTTTGGAGAGATCTCTAAGTTAGAGATTAAAGTATAGAGGATGTCATCACATAGAATTAGGATTATTTTTCAGATTTATTAAGTATTAAATATGATATAATAAGCATTATATTTATAGGAAATGGAAATTCAATCTTTGAAGACCAAGAAATTGAGATGTAAAGGTAAATACAGTACATAATATACTGATGATTATAATGATAAATTTATGAAGGATTCAACATACATTAATAGATGGATATATGAGAGAGCAAAATAGTAAGCATCATTCCTCTAGAATTCAAGCACATATAATGTACAATATCTTTTGTTATTTTTAAGTAACATTTCGTGCCATAAAAATTTGAAAAGTCTGATAATTTTAAGCCTGATCATATACCTAATTAGAATCTCATGTCATGTTTATCTTCATACACAGCTAATTTTAGAGATTGGAAAAAATAATATCATGGTATCATTGGGCCATTTTATGTTTAAAGTGATAAGAAATTACCATTTATTGCTGATACTAATTATACTCGTAATTTTGTTACTTAAAAATATGAGAAACAAGATCCAATAATTCCTAAACCATTGTATTTTTATTAAGTTAATTTAATAAGAGGTCCATTTCCAGTAGAAACTCAATCTTTGATTCGTGACACTACTCATAAAAGTCAATTCTCGTTACCATTGAATTGGATGGAAAATTAATAAATAATCAGTCCTCGAAATATAGAGATGAAAAGTTATGATGGATATCAACCACACTTCAATAAATAATAATCGCCTTAAGTAATAAACTCGTTTGCTGATCGATTCTTCCATTCTTCAGTCGTTTAGTAATTGATGAAAAAGAATCAAAAATAAATGATCAATTGATTTATAATAAATAATTATATGTCTGTAAGAATCAAATACACTAGTATAATAGAAGCTACAACTGGATTAAAGTCATTGAGTTTATCAAAAAAGAATATATTGGCTTTGGGAAGTGGTGAAGAAGAAGATTGGTTATTATTAAATGAAGTGGATACTTAATTTAATATACATCCAATTTAAATTGGTAAAATGGAAAAGAGAATGATTTCATAATTAGTTTGATCTCCATCTGGGATATATTTAGCAACAAGTAATGATAAATTAATTGTCTGGTAATTCAATGGCGCTAATTTATCTATTTATCGAACCTATTAAGGACATAAATTAGAAATCACTGCATTATGTTGGTCTCCTGATGATTCAAGAATAGCTACTGCATCATTAGATGGAAATATCTTTATTTATCATATTAAATAAGATGGAATTTAACATAAAATTGATTGTGGTTAAAAAACAGTTGGAATTTGTTGGGATCCATTTGATAAGTATATTGTTTCCTTAAAATTTGACAATACAGTATTGAAACATTATATATAAGGTCAATTTTTATAAAATTGATAATTGGAAATAAGAAATCTCAATTTCCCTTTAAATATAAGGTAAATAATGTACAACCAAAAGAGAAGATAGAAAATTAGATTGGAGTGTTGATTGTAGATATTTAGCTATACCAAATTTAGATGATAAAGTATTTATTTTATAATTAATAGACAATTCCAACTGTAGCTATTTTAGATAGAAATTAAAATTTTTAAGTTATTAGAACCATAGTAGGTCCATTTTCATCAATTAATGTAGTTAGATTCTCATCTATGTTATTTAAAAATTCTAATACTAATGAATATTTTAGTGTTTTTGCTATTGGAGATAATGATGGTACATAAGATAATTATTTATTTTAGATGAGTTTAGGTTAGGTTTTAAGTGAAAATGAAAAGTAATAATAAATTAAGAATCTTTATGGAGATCTTAAAAATACTGTCAAATAGATTAGGTTTTATTAACCTAAAATTAATGAAAATTTAAAGTTTGCAGATATGTAAATAGAACAAATACATAATTAGGATGAATTCAAAAATCAAATATCTGATAGTACTATATATTAAAGAGAAATTCCAAAACAAACACACACTTAATTTAAATAAATTATTGTTGATGGAAAGAAAAAATTAATTCCTTTAGAAATTAATTAATAAGAACCTATTGTTAAAAAGATTGAATAATAATAACCTTTATTAATTATTTAATAATATGAAGTGTTACCTAAAAGTTATTCTTTTTAAATGAATAAAAAAACTCTATTATTGGAAGTCCAAAAATAGTAATAAAAAATATTCAATTAAACTATCTATGGAACTTTGATTAGATTTATTGAGAATAATACACCAAAATGGATTGATTATGTAGAGGGTTAAGTAAAAACAATTCAATATAATGATGATCTTATAGTAATTTATACAGATTAAGCCTTACTTTATATTGAGAATCATAAAGGAATAAGATAAGAAGCACCCTTCATTTTACCATTTTTGAGTTAAATTGTTTTGAGTTCTTAAAATCATATTCTATGTCTACAAAATACTGGAGAATTTAAAGTAATTGATTTAAAATAATAAATAATATCTTATGAGGGAGATATTAAAATACTTATGTAACATGTATATGAATGGATGAATAAAAAGCAATTACTTAATGAAGATGAGAAGAAAGGTAAATAAAGTATTGATCCATTGATCAAAGCAAATCTTAAAATAGACACAGAAGGTTATCCTTTGGTAGAATTTCTTTTTAAAGATTATTGTGTTTATACTTATCAAAAGTAATTAAGATAATGGACAAAAACTAAATAAATTGATGTGAAGTAATTATCATATATATAATATTAATTAGCAATCAAAATAATGATATAAAGAATCTAAAAAAATTTAATTTTAATTAATACTAAACTCCTCTGTATAATGACGCTCAGATCTATAAGAGATTAATCTAAAAAACTAATATTGGTGATTCAATAAATGATATATAATAAATATCTAAATTGGAAGAATAATTAAAAATATTTTTATCTAATGGAGATATTAAAATATATGAAAAAACATTATATACTTATATAAAGAAAGTAATTAGAGAATTTAAACAAAATAGTTATGTGATACTTGGCCTAATAATCAAGAGAAATTATCAAATATAATTGAAACAATGATTACTAATTAAAATTCAGCTGAATATAAATATTTAAGTGAAAGAGTGTAAGATATGGAGGAACTAAAAAAAATAATAATATATATTCTTCAACAATTTCCATAAACTAGAGATCTAATATTGTGTCTTTTTCCAGATCATTTCTGAGTATATATTAATATTATAGATAAATATCATTATTAAAGCAATTTGTAGTGCAGTAGATCTTTTTAGATTTGCATAAGTTAATTCAAAGAATTTTCATTTCTCGAATAATAACTGTTTAATCGATCTAATTCTTACTAGAAATTGGTCATTTTTGGTCTGATTTTATAAGGGTATTATTAAAAGGCAACTCTTTCCCATTCTTCTTATTCTAGACGAGCACAGTTTGATTGATTAAATTTAAAGATTGATATATTCATTAATACCTTATGTTCGATATCAGGATTGATTTTTTTTAATTCCTATTAAATTTATTTAAGATCTAATTGCATTTGTTTAGAAGAAGGGAGACTATTATTTCTTTCTCTATAGAGTGATGGATGAGAATTCTGCATAGATTTAGTTTGTCGAACGGCACTATATTATTATATCCGTCTGGTTTGATTGAGTTCTCCTAACAATCGTTTTGCTTTATCACTTTTAAGAGAATCTAACTTATAAAGTTTAATTAGAGTCTTTTCATAATTGACCTAATTCTTTTAAAGATAAGCTCTTATCTTATTATCAACCTTATCAAACAATTAATTGTCATAAGTGAAATCTTTCATCTTACTACTAATACTCCTTTTCTCTCTTCCATAAGGTCTTGTAGATTTTTGAGGAGACAATGTTTCATCTAAGACATCAATTGTATTTGATGATATTTTAGGAGAACCATACTTCATTTTTATTATATATTTAATATACACATTATTTATCACTACTATTATTATTTTTTAACTTATTTTATAAATTTTTCCTTTTATTTTTATTGTTTATACTTTCTCTTCCCTTCTTCTAGATGTTATTTTTATCCTTTAAATTATGCATCTTTAATCTTCTATTTTTATACATCTTTTTCTTCTCTTTTCTTTTCCTTCTCATTCTTTATAGTATTTAACCGTTGTATTAACGAATAAACTTCTTTCTCCTTATCAGTCATATTACTCTTAACAGGTAAATTCTTTTCCACCTATTATCTCAATTTCTCTCTAAATGATAAAGATTTCACCTATTATTTATTTAAATTCCTTTACTTTCTCTTTGCTTTCAAAAGGCAGATTCTACTATAAATTATTAGGTATTCTAAGTGGAGCAAATTTAACAGGAACTCTTTCTTAATCTTAATAAGCAGAATCTGCTTTAAATTCTAAAGGTATTTATCTTTCTTATCTTAACTCCCACATTGTTTTCATTAATTTAACATCACTTGTAATAAGTCTATAAAATCTTTCTAAATGCATTCTAACCCATGTTCTACAAAATACTAAATCACTCATTTAAATCTTGTCTTCAAAAGTTGCTCTAAAACTACCATCAGGACCTAATTTGCTTGGTTTCTTTATATGTCCTCTTAAACCAGATACAGTTTTAATTAATCCACCTTAAAATTTAGCCACTTCAAGAGAAGAATTAAACATTCCTTTTATAAAAGCAGTATTTTTAATAACTTTAAAAGGTTCTCCTACTAACTTTAACTTTTTCATTACATCAAATTAATGATTCATTTCTAAAACTATACCAGTAGCAGCTATTCTAAATTTAGACTAATTTAATATAAATTAAAATTAATACCAACTTATTGCTTAATGATTAAGTACAAACAAGTCCAGTTCCTTATGGTGCAAAATTGCCATAAAAAATAGCATAACAATAATCATATTCTGGTGTATACTTAATGAAACGTAATCTATCATTAGGATCTTGAACACAATATATAGGAATTGTTTAAAATCTTCTCCATCCTAAGGAAATGATGATTGGATCATTTGATTTTAAGATATTACTATGCCATCTATGTTTTTTTATTCGTATCTAATTATTTTAATATAAGTATTACTTTAATGAATCCTAAATTATCCTCTCCCACTTCAGATCTTGCAAGTATCATTGGATAATCATCTCTAATTTATTAAGAAAAATCTTTAATAACAATTTTAACATATGTTCCTTTTTTATACAATCCAAGATTAGATTATGTTAATTAATTTACAAGTTATTATCTATTTTATTTCTCCTTTTAATTTTAATTTTGTTTATCCTCTTAATCTTATTTTTCTTATT
The DNA here is from genome assembly GCA_905182985.1 of Paramecium sonneborni. Classification (NCBI taxonomy): domain Eukaryota; phylum Ciliophora; class Oligohymenophorea; order Peniculida; family Parameciidae; genus Paramecium; species Paramecium sonneborni. The sequence continues at coordinate 112,168 of CAJJDN010000190.1, read as the reverse complement.
CTTATTATTCTTCTTATTTCTCTTCTTATTCTTCTTCTTCAATTTATTTTTATAAATATTCTAAATCCACAACATCAGATTATCCATAAAACCCTGTTACAAATAATTCTTTAATTTCTTTATATGAATCTCTTTCTTAAACTTTTGGTATGTATCTTACACTATCAAATTCATTAATACCATTTTTATTTTAATAGATTAATTCATGTAGATCAGTAGCTAACAATGTATCTGAAATAGGTAAAACAGTTCCATTCTCAATTTTAATATTGACTCTATTCTTTAATCTAACTAATTCTCTTTATTATTAAATCTATTATTAATTATTTTTATTTTTTATAGGTTATTCTTATTCTAATTCAAAACCTTCCAATAATTAAACATCTTCTTCTTCCTCTAATTATTTATCAATTCCTTCAGTCATTTATTATAATTCTCTAACCATTTTTACTCCTTCTGGTAATTCTTATTCTTCTTCCTCTTCTACTTCTTCCTCATCCTCTTCTTCCTGATTAACAAATTTATTCTTTTCTGTGAATATTGGTTATGGAATTGTAATATATCCTGCTGTAGCATCAATTGTTAAAGCACCAATACTTGACATAGGAGCATAAACTAATTTTTCAGTATCTTTCAATGATCTATGTTTCTTTTATGTAGTAATAATTTCAACAGGATCTAATACCTCTTCAAAACTTTCTATATAGTAATCTCCTTAACCTACAAAATGAATTCTATCATTTAATCTATATGTACATCCTCTTACATATCCATAAAATGTTGTAGTATTATCCTTACCTTACTCATAACGATCTGCTAAAACAAATGGATGTTCTGTTTTCCATCTCACTGGTGCAATCTTTATTATCGAAATAAACCTTGCTAAATTATGAATATCCTATTTCAAATAGTATTCGTTCTTTAATGCTTACAAATAGAACAATTTATAATTTCCACCTGTTTCATATTCAAATCTCTTCTTGTACTTCTTTCTTGTCTTTCTTAATTGTTTATTATCTTTAAAGAAATCTATATGTGTCAATACACCCATTACATTTGGAAAACCATGATTATTTAGCAAACTTAAATACTCAAATGTTTCCATTTCAAACCCTATACTAGCATCAATCATTATTAATGCTAAATCAGCCACTTTACTTAAATCACTCATTGCATTGATATCACTTGGACATTCAATAAATGTCACTCTATGTTATTTGTTTGAACGAACTGTTACTGGACCTACTAATTTTTTTATCTTCTATCCAGTATAATGTTTGACTAAAGATTTTATTAATGTTGTCTTCCCACTCCCTTTTGGTCCTTAAACTACTACTAACAAAGGGGCTTATGAATCTGCCTCTTCATTAGCTTATAATTATTCAGCATAAAAGTCCTTTTGTTATTTTTAATGAGGCTTTATTATCGGAGCTTGTTTCACTTATTCTTCTTCGGAATCAGACATTAAAATTTATATATTTAAATTGTGATGAGCCAATAACAAGAAGAACAAAAAGCTATCCCACTTGATAAATTGACTCCTCAATAATTGTTGTAGATTAAAAAGCAACTAGAAGAGGTTTTACATTATCCTATTTATTAGGAAGTCTAATAACTCACTTAATCGTTATCCTAATTCAGAATTGCTAATTCTAAATATGAAGAAAGCAAAATCATCTTAAAAAAATTAGATCAAACCCCTAAAAATAATGATCTCTTAGTGCCCATTACTGCCTCACTCTATGTACCAGGTACAAATTAAATACCATAATGAGGAAGATTGATTAATCCATAATCAGTTATGATAGATTATGGAACAGGATATTTTGTTGAGCGTAATACTGAATAAGGATCATAATTTTGTGATAGAAAATTGCAATTATTGAAAGAGTCTCAAGATAAACTTAGCAATATAATTAATTAGAAAAAATAATTCATGGATAAATTGAATATTGAATTATAGAAACGAGTGTTGCAAGTGTAATAAATTTAATAGCAATAATAATAATAAAAGAAATGAAGAATAATGATGAATTATTATACCTTAAAATAAAATCAATATATTTAATATATTTAAACTCATCTCAATTGTCATAATAATTATTATTTCTTCTGTAGTTCTATCTTTTACGATTGTTATCTAAAATTATATTTATAATAATAGTATATACTGTATTATTTTTTTTTTCTTGGATTGCTATCACTTCTACTCCGTGATGACTATAAATGATAATAAAATGATTACTGATGATGATGAACTACTACTACTAGAACTACTAGAATCCCTTGCAATTTAGGCATGTAAGGTATTTTTGTAGGGAATTCTTTAAAAAGAAACAAAATTTTATTCAGGTATTCTGTATTCACAAATAGTCTTTTCTTCAGGTATTTCAATTTAACCTGGAGGTTTCAAACGTTTAATGAATTAATCAGATGTATAGACAATACAATGAGAATTGGAGGATTCCTCCTGACTATAAATAGTGAAAGTGAATTTACTTAACTAACAATTCATACAATCCAATAATATCACCATATTATTGAAAGATTGACAATAATTTATTTGTGTTGATTGGATGTTATGTTTTTATGAATAATTAATATTGTTTAAGTATGTCTGAGAATGTATCAGTCTTCTTTTTCTTTTAACATATAAGACAGGGTACATTCTTAATTTTTTATAACTAATTCTTCCATTACATTTCCAATTGCACTTCCAAATATTCAAAAATATGATCTTACTATTTTTCACTCTTAAATATTCCATCTGGTAATTACTATAAATTGAATCTATTTTTAATATCCATCAAACATTCTTGTAAAGTGAATTCTTAAGGAATTCCAAAGATATAAAAACTTTCCTTGGGAACTATAACATATTTATACATAAATTCATTACTTGTTATTTAAACAGGTTGAATATCCACAATAGGAAGAACAATGTTTTTCTATTATGGAATAACTTATAAATTTAAGACTATCGCATTAGGATTCTTCTTCTTCTCAGGACCCTCAGATTTTGAAGATTCTTAACTACTTGATCTATCTCTTTTTTTTTCTCCAAATCTTTATTATCTTAATTTTTCTTCCAATGCTTATTTGTCAACTTCTCCCTTCTCCTAACACCCTATAATATATCATTCACTACCCTTAACATCATCAAAAATATTTCACTAATCATTGGAATTATTTTCTTTTCACTTTGATGTTTTGATACTAAATTGATATGTTTCTTTCCAATATATATCAATTTAGCATCATTATCATATCGCATACCTATTGCTATATCAATTGTTCTTTCATTCTAATTCTTGTCTGTTATTTGAATCACTTCACAAGGACCCTTATTCATCATTATCATCTTACCGCCTTCTATACTCGTTCTTTCACAAAACACAAAAATTAATCTTCTGTCTGATTACCCATATAGAGATTCTTAACATAGAAGTGAATCTTTATTTCTGAACACTTACTATAATGCCACTTATCTAACACATTTTAGAATCTCCTTGGCGATTGATTTCGACTCATCAATATAAATATATTAAATATAATCAATTCTTTTTTTTTATATTTTATGTTCCAAATGTCTGTGTTGGTTTTCTCTTCTCTCCTATATCAAAGATACTACTTTATTTTTTATTTGCTGATTTTGCAAATGGATTAAAATCTTCATCTTCTTATTAACTTTCAATTCTTTATGATTAAGTTTAGTATTATTATTATTATTGTTATTATTGTTATTATTATTATTATTAGTGTTCTTTATGTTCTAAAATTGATTTTATTTAATTCAAATTCACTTAATCATTTTATTTCTATAATCCAAATCCTTATCTCTTTGGAGACGAAGGTCTTTTGTCAATACCAAACTTCTATTACTATTTGATTATTTATTACTACAATAATATTAATGATATTTATTACCCTCTATAATAATTTAATTTGATTTAACAATTTTAAAATTTCCTTATTTGATGTCTATTTTTCCTTCTATAATTCTAATAAACTGATAATAGAATTCATATCATATTCATCTTTAATGTGACACTTAAAGAATTCAATAGCTTTGTCTTTTGATTCATTTAAAATCTACTTAAACAATTCAACTCTGAGTTTTCTTAACAATTTTTACGTATCTTCAATTTTGGTAGAATCATATAAATTTTATGTGTATCTTACAAGAATATCATTTTATTTATCATCGTTTCGAGCATAATAATATTTGCCAAATTCATTCCATCTATATAATTCATGATTCAATATAATCAATTAATTAAGAAATTGTTTATAATTTGTAACTAACTTTTCATCCTAAAATGAAGTTAAAAAAGGTTATTCAAAATTCTATTAAATCATTTCCTATTTCATTGATGCCAGTGGTTATTCTGTTTTTAACAAACATAACTTATAATCTTGTATACCATAAAGCCAAACTCTTTAATTATGATAGACTTCAATCCATCTACTTTACTAATAAATTCTAATCACTCCTTTTGTATCTTAGATTGTCAACAATCCTTCATCAGAATAACCAATCCATGAAAGTGATGAAAATGGAGTAAGGAATATATCAAATTCTTCAATTAATTTTTGTAAATCAATATCATATACTCTACATTTCAAAACTTATTGATTTAACATTGGAGATGAATCATGACAAACCAAACATAATAAATGTTCATATGCACACATAGACACAACAGGTCTATTTGTATTAAATTCTAAGAGTTACAAACCACAAAATGAAACCACTCTACAAATTCCATGATCACTCATTATGGCAAACCAATCATTTCCAATTGTAACAAGTTCAGCTCCTTCTTCATCTGGTAATGAAAATTCAAAATCATCTACATCCCCTATAAATTATTAGAAAAACACTATAGATTTTCCATCTCCTACTAAATAACCTTATTCATCTAAATCGTTCGGTCCTTTTGATGCCAATACACATCCTCTATAATTCAATGTACCGATTGCATATCTTTATTAATTACTTATTTTAAATTTCTTATAAAATGTTGAATCAAAGAATTCAAATTCAATCATATTTGTATTCTTACACAATATAATTGTTCCAACTGTATTATAACATAAATATTATCTTCCTCTAGATAATAATGTTTCACCTGGTCTTAGAATATCTTACATTCCAGAATCCATTACTTATTATTTTTATTATTTCTATTTTGCATTTACATTATTATCCAATCCATCCTTATTTTCCATAATCTCCTATTCATCCATCAATTCTTCTTCGATTGCTTAATTATTGTTCTTCTTTGCTTTCTAATTTAATAAATCTTGTAAAGCACTATTTTTATCTTTATAAATTCTCTCATAATCTGTTAATGGTGGATCTAAACTTGTTTCTATTAAATTTCCATTACTATCAAATAAATATAATAACTTTTAAATCATTATCATATACAATGGTGTGCATTGAATATTAAATTACCAATGCAATGATAAATCAGTAAATGATTTAAAATGCCATAATTTAATTTCACCATCTAATGAACATGATCCTACACAATTCTCTTTCATCCATTTTATTATACATATCTCACTCTTATGCAGAATCTAATATTATTGTTATAAATCTTAGGGTTCATCCTCTGTAATTATATATTGTGCATTTATCTTTCCAGCAATCCAAAATGAGTTACCTGAGGGATGAAAATCTGATTACAACTTTTGGAAAGTATCTGGAGATAATTATTTACTAATTGTGTATCTCTACAATAATTATGGTATTTATGATAATTAATACACTATTAAACAACCATCGCAACCAATACTACATACCAATCTATCTCTTGGATCAAATGAACAACTTAATATCATTCCATCATGTCCAGGTTTACATCTTGATATCTTATTATCCCTACTCAATATTAATGAATTCTCTTCAGATGCAATCCCCATTATTTTACCATTATTATTATATTTAATCTAAATCACCTTTCCTGTTAATGTCACAATTAGAGATGGAGCTGTCATTTATATATCATCATATGTATCTACTCTCATCTCTCCTATTGCGAAAACCTATTAATTTAATGGGTGAATTGCTAAAGACAACATATTTGACTCAAGCACAGTTTCCGCGGTTTTTTTGTGCTCAATTAAATCATACTCAATCAAGCTTTAATTCCATGTTAATAATGCTCTATTCCCACTAATATCAAAACCACATTATCCTTTTGTCTCTGTTATTGGAGTACTCTTGAACTCTTTCACACTTAGCATATAAAAATAGTTGAAATATTTTTAAATTAAAATCAATTATTTATCTTAAAAATATATCAAAATTAGTTTATACTATTCTTTATAGTAATAAATACATATTTAATCATTAATCAAATGATTTTTAACCATTTTTTATTATTTGCTTTCTCACATACCTTGTAAAATCTCCATTATCTGAACATTCAGGTGTAATTAACTTATTCTCTCTTTTCCAATCTATTATTGATGGTAAATCAACCACTTTACTTATTGACATAAATGAACATTTATTATTTGAACAAGATAAAGCTTTTTGTTTTAATTTTGATTTCTTTTCATCAAATTTGTAATATTATCTTACATATCTCTCTGTATATTGTATCGAATGGATATTTTATAAATCATTGAATTCATTTACACGTTATTATTTCTTCTTTCTAATTTCTTCTATCATTTTTTATTTTATTTGATATTGAGGGTCTCCATTACATCTTTTACTCTTTAATGGTGCTAAAGTAACTTTCTTTTTAGGATTTATTTCAGAGCTTCCTTATTATAATTATAGAATAAACATTTATAAACATTAATCAATAAAATTTTGAGATTATTTTTACCTTAAGGATTTTTTCCTTATTCATGCTCTAAATTTTAAATACCTTATTAAAGATTTAAGCATTGAGGGTAAGGTGTTTTTCATTTAGTATTAAATTATTTACTATTAAGATTTCTTCTCAATCGTTTAGAAATAATGGTTTTATTTCACACTTCTAAATTTCTTAATGTAGATTTTAGATAAAAGAATTATCCAATTTGATTAAAATAATTGTAAATTTTTATTATTTGATATGCAAATGGAAATTCATTTTCTTAATTTATTGTTTAATATCAAGAAGGAGCAAGCCTCTATCAGCAATAAAGTTTGAAATATTTTTTTAAAACATAAAACTTCTATTAATTAAATCATCATTAAAATTGATATTAAAAGCTTAAAACCATTTCATAAAAAAAAATATTAAATTAAATTGGTTAAAATTTTTATGAATGATCTTTTGTTAAAGTTTATCTCACTTATTAGAATTTTTTTATTTTCAAATAAAAAGAATCTTGCTTAATGATTAATAATTTATCTTGCATCATTATTATGGCTGATATGATGCTTTCGTAATGGCTGAAATTATTGATGCACTTAATTCGAAAATATAAACATAATGTTTGAAAAAAGCAAAAGTATTAATTTGGTCAATAAATTAAAGTATATCCTCAACTTATTATTAAATCAAAGTTAATAATTCAACTTTTGTTCTTATAAAGTCTTTTTAAAATGAAAGGTTCTATAAATTTTTATTGTAAAAATTATTAATTTAAAAATCTCATTTTTTGTCTAAGCTTCTTTTAATACTGAGAAATATCATATGAAATTTTATACATAAAAATTGGATTAATTAACTTAATTTTAAGAATTAATTTTAACATTATCATAAAAACTGTTTCATCAATTTTAATTATTTCTTTAAGTTAGTTATTCATTTGATAATTTCTGAAAAGTTGTTATTTCAAAACAGAACCAAAAGGAAGACTATGGCATAAAAATGATAAAACTCATTAAATAATTGTAATCATTGATTATTAAATGAAAGCCATAGTAGAAATTTGTCAAATTTGATTAATTTGCGACCAATATTATGAGTAGCTTAATTTAAAGGCAATATAATTATAATGTATTATACGATATAATGATTTAGATAAAAAAGTATAATCTTCATTATTTTCAAAAATCAATAATAAAAACATTAAAATTGGCAAGATAATGAACATCATCTATGGACTCATAATAATAAGGCTGTTCTAAGTGTGTTTATGTTTTCGATCATTTTAAACCTAATTTAACAAAGAAATTTTTTAAAGGTCTTGTCCAAGTTCTCACTAATACTGGCCAGGCATTCATCCTCATATGTGCGCAGGTTATTTATTTAGACTATTTTAAGGTGTTCCAAGAGAATGCGGTGGAACAACAGCCCTTAGATAGGTTATAATTGGTGAAAAAGAAGTCATGTGTCATCCATAAATATAAGGATATGTTTTATACGGGAATCGTGATACTCATTTACTTTTAGGATGGTGGCCATATGTAATGATATATTCATATGATCAAAATGGAAATCTAATCTTTACAACTGAAGCAAAATCCTCATTATATAACAATGGTTGTTTAATTGGATAAAAATATTCTGGAATTTACAAATGTATATATTGTAGTGGATACAATTATGGTTAAAATTGTGCTACTTCTCCATCAGCTCCATGTATTAACATTCATTTATTCTAAAGAATGTGGTCAGTATTGTAAAACTTGTGATGCTACCAATTCATTTTGTGCTACCTGCATAGATGGTTAATCTCCTTTAAATGATACTGATTAAAAATGCACATTAAGTATATCAAATGGTTATTCAAAGAATGTTAAACAGGCCATAAAGTATGTTAAGAGAACTAATCTGAATACTCATTTACTGGATGTATGGCAGGTTATGAATTATTAAATGGATAATGCGTTGGTAATATAAATCATTTAAATTAGAATGCCCAAGCAATTGCTAAGTCTGTTCTTAGG
>CAJJDN010000190.1:82849-94396 GCA_905182985.1 Paramecium sonneborni | reverse complement strand
AAAATATTTGCTCTAAATTTTTAGCTGATGAAACAATTAAATTATTAGGAAATAACCCTAATTGTAAGTTAAATTAAGAAAATTATAAATAATTAATTTTGTAATTAGGTTCAAATGCAGCCATACTTCCTGGAGATTCTATAATATTATTAGCTAATTCAATTGGCCATATAGAATGCTAAACCAAATTAAATAAATTTATTTTGAATAACGTTGGTTTTCCTTTAAATCCAGTATCACCAATCATTGTATATGATATACCTTAATACTTACTTAATCCATGTGATGATAACACTATTGTTGTTAAATCAAAAAGTTAAGATGGGCTTAGAAATTTAATGAGCATATCATGGTCATATATAGTAGAAGGGGAAAATGGAAATGGTGATCTTGAAGAGTTTTTATTTGATTAAACCAAACTACAATTATTAGATTTAATAATTCCAATTTAAACTCTACCAAAATAATCTAAAATAATATTTTTTGTTGATATTCAAAATTTTTTAAAGAAATCAGCATAATATTAAATTAAAGTTGAAACTCATTCTGGATAATTTCCTACAGTTTTGTGGTAAGGAAAGAAATAATATTATACATTTGAAATTATTGATTTACGGTTTAAAATTTAGAAAAAAGATTGTTCTGGTTCAAATGAACTTTAGAATGACAATACTTAATATTAAGTATCATTAATAGAAATTTCCAGAAATAATTCAAATTCTAGATCATCAAGAGTAGATTATTCAGCCAAAATTCGTGAAAATTATTTTAATTATACAATTTAGACTTATAAATTAACCCCTAGAACTGCATATACTTTTTAAATGGTAACATTAGAACCTTCAATAAATTTTTCAACTTATCAAAATGTAACCATTGAAATTTAATAAGGAGGTTTATTATGTTAATTTAATGGAACAAATAAGATTTAAAATTATAGAAAAGATTCAATTATTAATATTTAATGCAGAGATCTTGATACTTTGTATGAATGGAATGAAGATCAAGAAATTAAAATAGAAGTAAGCTGTGTTGATTTAACACTGAATAGTATTTGCAAAGATGCTAATAATAAGATTATATAAGTAAATAAAACAGATACAATTTAAATCATCCCTAAAATAACTATTAAACCATATAGTATTTAAGCGTGGACTGTAGTGGCCTCAAAATATTAAAAATCATAATAGTTTAAAATGAACATTGTTTTTTTAGATAATGATTTTACAATTTTAGATGTTCAGTATAGAAAAGGATACACAATAAGACCAATAAATAATTACGAGACATTACAATTTGATTTTAATATTCCTTTTGAAAATAGATATAATTTGTTGCAATATTAGATTGCTCTTATTTATAATTTTGAATTGATTAAGATACTTGAACCTTAATATTTTAAATATAAATTTAGATTGTTTGATCATTATAAAGAATTCAAAATGGGAAACTAATTTAATTTAAAATTTTTGGCTTAATTCACTAATGATATAATACCTAGCCAATCAGATTTACAATTAACACTAAATTAGCCTCCATTCTGCAGTGCTAATTTAGGATAATAAAATATTTAGGCATTAAAATTGTAGAAAATAGCTGTAAATTGTGATTTATCAGATGATTCTCCGTTCATTTATTAATTGAGATTCTTCCTATCTGATTAAGACTATAAAGATTTCAACAATAAATTATCTGATTACTCTTTGATTTTATCGAGCTATTAAAGATCAAATTCATTTGAATTGTATTTACCTAAAGGTGAAGTAATAGCTCTTATTTAAGTTATGGACGCAAGAGGATCAATAGCAAATTTAGAATAGAATTTAAATGTGACAGAATATTAATTAAATTGCTCTGATTTTTAATACAGAAATTTGAATTATAAAAAATAAATTATTTTGTTATTAGAGGTTTTAATCAATCATTAGAACTAATTAAATTGTGCTCCTCTAACAGAATAATTAATTTAAAATATAAAAAGCTATATAGATTCAGAAGATTTAAATGATTAATTATTAGCACTCCAAACAATAAAAATATAAAAACGTTTACTTATTAACTTGAAAAATCAAAATTCTACTCAGAGATTATTAAATGAAATAGAATAAAAAAGTTGTTATGATAATAAGACTAAGTTGATTTATATTAACAATAGTGAGACTTCAAAATATTTTACTCAAGACATCCATACTTTTATTAAAGATGCTGCGAAATTATAAAATTATGCTAAAAAATTATTTATGAAACAAGCAAGTTTAGAAAATTAAATTAATTAAAATGATATATTCATTGATGAACAATAATTTCAGTCATAAGAATCAATTGCAAACTCATTAGAAGCTGTAATTTTATTAGTTGATGATTTATTCTTAAAAATTTCATCAACATCTCTTAAATCTAATGAAGATAAGATATAAATCTTTGATTTATCTGAAAAATTAATTGATTTAATTGATTATATTACAACATATGTGAGTGGTTAAGTTTAAGTTAATGGTTAATCATATACATTAAATGGCTCGATTTTGTAACTACAATTAGCCAAAATAACCAAAAATGTCTTTAATCTTTAAGTTGGTATTGATAAAGATTTAATGGATGGTTTAATTGCATTTATTTAAAAAGAATAATTGAATATATATTTCAATTATTTCAATGCCTCCTAGAATCATTTATCAGAATTAAGGAAATTTTTAAATTAATCTTAATTGGAAATTGAGAAAAACCTATATATAAGAACTAAATTATCAAACTATCTATACAAAAATTAATATATTATTTTGGAAACATTTAAAAATGATTATATTATTGATATGATTTAATATCCTTATTGTGTAGATAAATTGTTGAAATTGCCTGTGTTTAATTACTAATGTGTTTAATACAAAAACAACGGATCAATTGAATAGTGCAACTTGTTGATTTAAGAAGCTAACAGTAATAATTAATCTATTTAAATTTCTTGTTAATGTTCTCAACTTGGAGTTATATTTTTAACTAGATACTAAGATTCATCAGAAAAAGAATTAGAAGTTCAATAAATTTAGAAAATTAATGAATAAAATGATGTTGATTGTACTTTAACTTATTCACCATTTCTATTATTTCATGGAATTTATTTAGTCTTTTCGCTTTTCATATATTTTGAATTGATTAAATTGGAATCTCCAAAAATAATAATATCGCATGTTTTTACTGAATCATCATCCAGTACCAGTATTCATTTAAAAAAAAATAGCAGTAATTGGCTTAAATTTTATCCAAACAATCTAAAAGTTTATTAATTCTCCATTAAAGTAAAAGTAATTTAAATTAAATAGTTTATTCATGAAATTATTTGTATATTCTATTGTGATGACTAGATTATTAAAAAAAGCTATAAGTTCTTAAAAATGTCAAATTTTTTAAGTATCTTAATTCCATTATCATTTTTTTAAACTTTTTTTATACAAACTGTATCCTTGATTACCATTTTGATTTTGAATTACTCAATTTTGCTTTTCCTAAGATTGATTTAGAAGGTATGCGAAGCTGTTTATAGATTTTAAGGCACTTATAAGGTTGCAATAATTATTTTTTATTTTCTTATCCACCTTTTCTCTTACATTATTTTTTTTAAATAACAAAATAGGTAATCAATATTATTATTTTAGAAAAGTATGCAATCAAGACTAAAATTAATAGATGCTCATAATTATTGGATGCACTTTCTTCTTAAATTATGTTATTTTTGACCCAATAATAATTTATTTAAGAGTTGTTCTGTATACATCTATGATGAAAATAATGAAAGAAGAAGAATTCAATCCATATAGTCAATTTCTTTTCTTTTTCATTTAACATTATAAATTGGCACAAATTTTTGTCCTATGATTTTTAGTTTTTTTTTAATAATTAAATTATATTTGTTATTAATTATTAAATTATGTTTTTTATTATTTATTTTATTATTCATAATATCATTTAATTTTGAGAATATGAGAATATGAGATTATTTACTCATGAAAATAATGAAGCTTGCAAAATAAAACTTATCAACTTTGAATTTAGTAAAAATCAAAAAATCCTTTCGAATAAAATAAATTAGCTAGATCTACTCAATTTATGAAGAATAAGATTGTCTTAATAATTTTTGAGAAACTTGTTACACAAAAAATAAAATAATTTTTTTTTATAAAATCATAATTGAAAATTTTGTTAATTTTTAATTTTGTTGGCCTAATTAGCTATGATTAACCTAATAAGAACAAAATATTATAATTTTTGATTAATCTTTTTGCTCAATACACCTTAAATGGAAAAAATTCAGTGTCCATCAGATAATTTAGTTTAAAAAGTTCTCAATCAGCATTTATTTCAAAATGTAGATCTTTTTTTACTTTACTTTTTAGCATTTATTTTAAATCTTCTTTGCTCTGGTTGTCAGTTCATAATTTATATTTATTTAATGATGCCATGGTTTTCTTATCTTCCATACTACTAAATTCATATAAAACTTCTTCTCCTTTGGTTTACTTGTTCATATATTTTCATATCGAAGTCCTTGAAGAAAGCATCAGTTATCTTATACATCAGTCCGAATTTCTTTATTTCATCTCCATAATCTAGGTGTGTTTATTACTCTGTGTCAATCCAGGCAACTGATTACGCCAGTAAAATTTTATGTACATTTTATCCTTCACCTCTATTTTTTCCCTCTCTTTTTTTTACTTCTACCTAGTATCAAAAAAATAAGATAAACATATTTCATCTCCTTCTAACCCAGCCTTGACTATAATATGGTTCTGTCCCTATCATAACGATCTGTAAGAGGGATTTCCGTTTATTATTGCTCTTACTCCTGTTCTGAGAAGTTCTTCTTGGGTGATTCTTTGCCCGCATGATGACATAATTTTTCATTTAAGAAATTGTAAATTAATTTTTCGTCATTTTATTATTTATTCTGTCAGATTTTGAAATATAGAACTAAAAAATAATTATTATATAAATCACACATAGGTTTTAATTTTCTTATGACAAATCAAATTTTTTTTTCTTAATCCAAAATATAATTCTTGAAGTTATTAAATTTTTTTTTTAATTTTTGTTAATAAACAATCAATAAAGTCTAATGGGATCTTTAACCCATCATATTTGTTTATCTTAGATAAAATATTTTTTATAAATTCATCTTCCTATTTGTTTTGATTTTTACTTCTAAGAAACAAGTTAATCAACAGCGGAAATGATTCTTATTCAAGATCAAATTCATGAAAAAACAAATACCTCTTATATTTAGAAACCTTATATTTATTTATAAGAAATATCTGATGAAATTAAAAAATTGACATCTCCCCTCTAATCATTTTTGTCTTAGCTCATCTTGATGAGAAATAGCTCTTTGAATTACCAATTCCGTCCTTATTTATGAAAATTAGATAAATGGCAGATTTCAAATTGGTAAGCTTTCCCTGTTGCATATTTCACTCTTTTTTATTTCATTTTTATGTTTTTTTAATCTGATGCAACCTTTTCTTCTTCTTTTTCTCCTTTGTTCTCATCTTTATGTATGTTTTTCTGATTCTTGGCATTTAATTTTTTTTCAATTATACTTATCATGTATCGAAGTCTATCTTTTTAGACAAAATTTTATAAAAAGGAGGAAAATTTTTACTTGTTACCTAAATCGGTCAACTTAATTGAATGATTCATATATAAAAGCCGATATCTTTTATTTTTGGCAAAATTGATGAATCTTTTTCTAATCTTAAAATAAAATAAAGGAAACAATATTATAAAGCAAAGTTGATTGAATTTTATCAATTCAAGTTTATTTTTGATTGTTTTATTTTTTCGTATAAATACTTAGAATGTTGAATAAGCTATCATATAAAGAGAAATTTAATATTCTTTCAAGTGAATTTTAGAATTTTAGCTTGTTAAGAAAAACCAAGATTAGATAAATGTTTATTTTTTAAAATTCATATGAATGTATAGGAGGTATTGCTCGTCATTCTTAACTCCTAATAAAAGGTTTGTTCTTAATACAGTAAGAGATTGGTAATAGTAATATATATATAAGATATATAAGTTATTCTTCATCTCTAGAGGAAACCATCACTGGAATCGTCGAAGGACATGGAAATCCCCCATTAACCATTGAGGCATGCCATACTCAGTCTCTAGGGGATCGGAATTCACCATAAGCAATCTATATATCCCCATGACCTGGTTTCACTATGACGTCATGTTAAGCTGACGACTCACCATTTTTCCAGAGTACTCATGATACCCAAAAGCGAAGGATAGAGTTTAACTAGAGACCTATATACTCTACCTTCCATATAGATGGGCTGTGGGTGGGGGTATAAACACAAATAGTGTCCTGTTGTGCCCTTTCTCCCTCACTCTTAACTATCTAACTTCCCTACCTACTTGCCACAAACTGGCAGAGGAAGGACTGGTATAATTATTCTTTTTTTCTTGTCCAGCGTATTTGTTGTAAGGTAGCTGAGCTGAGGGGGGATGGGGGGTGGAAAGAAAATATTTCTTTAAAAAAATTTTGTAATAGTAATTAATTTTAATCTCAATTTTTTAATTTAATTATAGGTAAATTTTTGGTTGTAAGAAATAAATACTAGTCTAAAATTTTGTTTAAAAATTCAAATCAAATCTAATAAAGAAGAAATGAAAAAAACATAAATATCTCTTTAGTATTAAAAGCCAGAATGAAAAATTAAAATTATTCTAACAATAATAAAAGTAGTCAATAAGCAAAGGATCTTTAATATAGAATATTTTAAAGTGATCTTCATTTCTGTATGAAATTTAGCATAACTTATTGGAATTTAAACTTCAAATAGTTTCTTGAAATAAAAAACTATATTGGTCAGTATTATTAAAATATGATATTTAGATTTAATATTGAGAAAAAAAAAATAATGAATTTTTAGTTTTAATTTTCTTTATTTGTTTTTCTCCTTCTATTAAACTAATTTTTATTAATTATAATTATTTTTTAAGAAATTAAGAACATTGTATTTCCAAAAAATACCTTCATTCTCAAAACCAGAAAAATCATTAAAAATACTACAAATTTTCTTAATCTGTAATCTCATTTGACTATTAGCTAAATCAAAATGCAATAAAGATATAAATTATTAAATAATTACATTTTATAAAAAAAAAAATCAATAATAAAAACATATAAATTGGTATAAGATAATGACCTTCATCCAAGGACAAATCATCACATGGATGTTTTAAATGTGTTTATGTTTTCGATCCTTTTAAACTTAATTTAACAAAGAAATTTTTTAAAGGTCTTGTCCTAGTTCTCATTAATACTGGCCAGGTATTCATCCTCATATGTGTGCAGGTTATATATTTACACAATTTTAAGGTGTTCCAAGAGAATGTGGTGGAACAACAGAACTTAGATAGGTTATAATTGGTGAAAAAGAAATCATGTGCAATCCATAAATATAAGGCTACGTATTATATGGGAATCTTGATACTCATTTACTTTTAGGATGGTATTTATATACTTTTTAAATGGTAACATTAGAACCTTCAATAAATTTTTCAACTTATCAAAATGTAACCATTGAAATTTAATAAGGTGGTTTATTATGTTAATTTAATGGAACAAATAAGATTTAAAATTATAGAAAAGATTCAATTATTAATATTTAATGCAGAGATCTTGATACTTTGTTTGAATGGAATGATGATCAAAAAATTAAAATAGAAGTAAGCTGTGCTGATTTAACAATGAATAGTATTTGCAAAGATGCTAACAATAAGATGATATAAGTAAATAAAACAGATACAAGTTAAATCATACTTAAAATGACAGTTAAACCATATAGTATTGTGGTAATAATTAATAGATATTTAAAATAGATAGATATTAGAATTATTGTTTTAATCAGAAAAATATATTTGTAAGTTAAAATGTTCAATAAAAATTATTTTTCTTTATGGTTATTTTTCAAAGTCTCAATATATTTTTGTAATTCAAACTTAATTCTTTTTGATTAAATAAAGAGTAAAAATCTTAATAAAAATTAAAGTAATCTAAAAAAATGAACGATACTATTTATAATCAATTCTACAAAATTTAGGCAGGGACTGTTGAAGCCTCAAAATATGATAAATCATATTAATTTAAAATGAACATTGTTTTTTTAGATAATGATTTTCCAATCCTAGATGTTTAGTATAGTAAAGGATACACAATAAGACCAATAAATAATTATGAAACATTGCAATTTGATTTTAATATTCCTTTTGAAAATAGATATAATTTGTTGCAATATTAGATTGCTATTATTTATAATTTTGAATTGATTAAGATATTTGAACCTTAATATTTTAAATATAAATTTAGATTGTTTGATTATTACCAATAATTCAAAATGGGTAATTAATTTAATTTAAAATTTTTGGCTTAATTCACTAATGATATAATACCTAGCCAATCAGATTTATAATTAACACTAAATTAGCCTCCATTTTGCACTGCTAATTTAGTATCATTAAATATCTAAGCCTTAAAATCGTATAAAATTGTGGTAAATTGTGATTAATCAGATGATTCTCCATTCACATATTAATTGAGATTCTTCCTATATGATTAAGACTATAAGGATTTCAAAAATTAATTATCTGATTACTCTCTGATTTTAAATAACTATTAAAGATCTAATTCACTTGAATTGTTTTTACCTTAAGGTCAAGTATTAGCTCTTATTTAAGTTATGGATTCAAGAGGATCAATGGCATATTTAGAATAGTATATAAATGTAACAGAAAAAAATTAATTTAATTGCTCTGATTTTTAATACAGAAATTTTAATTATAAACAATAAATTATATTATTATTAGAAGTTTTAATTAATCATTATACCTTACCAGATTGTGCTCGACTATCAGAATAATTGCTTGAAAATACAAAGAGTTTTTTAGATTCAGAAGATTTAAATAATTAATTTTTAGCTCTACAAACAATAAAAATATACAAACGTCAGATTATTAAGAATAAAAACTCTCCTAAGAGATTATTAAATGAAATAGAATAAAGAAGTTGTTATGATAATAAGACTAAATTAATTTATATTAAAAATAATGAGATTTAAAAATATTTCCTAAAAGATATTAATAATTTTCAAAAAGATGCTTCAAAATTAAAAAATTAAGCTTAAAAATTACTTATGAAACAAACAAATTTAAAAAATCAAATCAATTAAAATGATATATTTATGGATGAATAGCAATATTAATTATAAGAATCAATAACAAACTCATTAGAAGCTGTAATTTTATTAATTGATGATTTATTCTTAAAAATATCATAAACGTCTATTAAATCTAGTGAAGATAAGGTTTAAATTTTGGATTTATCCGAAAAATTAATTAAATTAATTGATTATTTATCAACATATGTAAGTGCTTAAGTGTAAGTTAATGGTAAATCATTTATATTGAATGGGTAAATTTTGAAATTTCAATAAGCCAAAATATCAAAAAATGTCTTTAATATTTAAGAAGGTATTGATAAAGATTTAATGGATGGTTTGATTGCATTTATTTATAAAGAATAATTGGACATATATTTCAATTATTTAAATACCTCCTCAAATCATTTTTCTGAATTAAAAAATATATTAAATCATTCATTTTTTGAAATTGAGAAAAACTCTTACGCAAGAACAAAATTGTAAAACTGTCTTTATTAAAATGTAATTACTAACTATGATTAAATAAAAAACGATTATACTGTTGATATGATTTAATATCCTTATTGTGAAGGTGCATTGTTACAACTACCCGCCTTCAATTTTTAATGCGTTTAATACCAAAACAATGGATCAATATAATAATGCAATTTATTAATTTAAGAAACTAATAATCATAATTAATCTATTTAGATTTCTTGTTAATGTTCTTATCTTGGTGTTATTTTTTTAACTAGGTACTAAAATTTATCAGGAAATGAACAAGAATTTGAATAGACTTAGAAAATTTATGAATAAATTAAGGATAATTGCTCGCCCTTTCTTTTATTTCATGGAATTTATCTAGTCTTCTCGCTTTTCATATATTTTGAATTGATTAAATTAGAATTTCCATTAATTGATGTATAACACATTTTGACAGAAGCATCTTTCAGTGAAAGTAATCTTTTGAAAAAAAATACCGACAAATGGTTTAAATTTTATTCAAACAACATAAAAATTTATTAATAATCAATTAAAGTAAAAGTAATTAATATAAAATAGTTTATTCATGAAATTACTAGTCTATTCTATTCTGATGACTAGATTATTAAAAAAAGCTATAAGTTCTTAAAAATGTCAATTTTTTTTAGTATTTTAATTCCATTATCATTTTTTGAAACTTTTTTTATTAAAACTGTAACTTTAATAATCATTTTGATTTTAAACTACTTAACTTTGCTTATACTAAGATTAATTTTGAAGATTTGTGAAGCAGTTTATAGATTTTAAGGCATTTTTAAGGTTGCGATAATAGTTTTTTTTTTACTTATCCATCTTATTTCTTATATTATTTTTTTTTATCATTATATATGTAATCATATTTTTTATTTTAGAAAAGGATGCTAAGAGGATCAGAATTAATAAATGTTAATCATTATAGGAAGTACTGTTTTTTTAAGTCATGTTATTTTAGACCCAATAATAATTTATATAAGGGTTGTTCTTTACACATATATTATGAAAATAATGTAATTAGAAGAATTCAATTCATTAAATCATTTTTTATACTTCTTCATTTAACATTATAAATTGGCACAAATTATAAATCTATGATTTTTTAATTTGTATTTTTTATTCGATTATTAAAATTATTCATATTGATTATTCCGTTGTATTCTTATAATTTGAAATATAAAAGATTAAAATAATCAAATTGGTTTAAAAACAATGAAACATGAATTTAGTAAACACAATAGAAAATAATTTTAAAAAACTTGTTAAATATTTTCTCCAAAGTATGACAATTCATTAAATTAAAATAACAATTTAAAAAGATTTCTTTGAATAAGTTATTCAAATTTAATTATAATTTAAAATAAACCTGAAAATATAAGGTTAAATATTAAATTGAAGTAAAAGTTTAAATAAAGAGGGATAAAAATGATCAATATTAATATTAAATAAAATCAATATTATTTATTTTAATAATGTAGATACAAAATAATTTTAGGATGGTTATATTTTGAGTCACTCAATAAAAAATGTGATGACATAAAAAAAAATATCTAATTTTTATGAAATTTTTGACTTGGATTGATTGTAATAAATTCTTTATCATTCAAACATTGTCCTAATACCAAAATAAAATTTTTAAGAAATATTTTTGTATCAATTTAGTATTGAACATTATAATATTGATGATCTTAAATAAAACTATTAATGAATAATTTATATATTTAGGCATTCATTATTTATTAATATTTAATACGTTTTCTAATAAAAATATTTAAACACTATTTTAATACTGTAGACTATTTTAATAATGTATTAAAATATCATTTATATA
>CAJJDN010000190.1:63448-82165 GCA_905182985.1 Paramecium sonneborni | reverse complement strand
TATTTAATGTATATTTGATTATTATATATTACTTATTAAATTAAAAAATGGTTGGCATTCTAAATTTGATTATAATTTACACAAAGCTTAAAATTCTTTTTTTCGTTTTTTAATGTGAAAGTAAATAAATTCATTTACTGCTTTCAAATTTTTATTTATCTAGCATATTTTCTTTGTCTCTCAACCTAATACTGTGGATTTAATGATAATACAGGTCTCTATATACTCTCATATGAAAATTGTTTAATTAAATAAGTTCTTTATTTCATATTTGATATTGCAACTTTCTTATTTGAATCTATTTGATATTTTCTATTAGAAACCTTAACCTTTATTGACTTCCTTTTGGTTCTGAAATTTTTTATTAAGTTCTATTCTGATTCATTACAATCTTTTATTAAATCTTAATTTTCTTATTGACCTTGAGCTTTAATAATATCACAATAATTTACAAAAAGCTAATGAAAATTACTATTGATCTACCAAAATTCTATCTAATTGTTTCTTTATTATTTTTCATATATCTCCATGATTTAATTTCTTTTACTGAAGTGAAAAAAAAATTGATATCTAATAATTTAAAATTATGATTTACAATTTATAATAAATATTCAACCAAAGAGTATTTTATAAAATATATTGATTTTAGCTAAATAATTCAGATAAACATTCATTATGAATAAATTTAACAATAACTTTTTAAGATTATAATAATCCTCTATTTATTTCAAAATTGATATTATTATCTTTTTATTCTATTTAACAAAAGATAATAATTATAAAGGAAATCCTATAGTTTCTTGTTTAAATTCATGTGACTTTTTTAAGCCAAGTTGGCCCAACACAGAAGTATTTTTCTTGCTGCTTTAGTAGCTAAATATTTTGTTGGTTTTTGTTTCCATCAGCACTTTTCTAGCTGTTTATTTAGTTCTACCTTATTAAATAGAAATCAATAATCTCATCTTGATTAATTGGTTAACTATATACATTAATTTTTATATAAATTTCTTATATAATAGAATTAATTATAATCATATTAATTTAACAAGTTTATCATAGTTATTTTACATAAAATCAAGTATTTATGTTAATTATTCTAAATGACTTTCTTTTTTAATCTAAAACCTATTCAATGCTTTAATACCATTACTAGCTTTTTCTAATTTAAGAAGTGATTTTTAAGTTTATTTTATTTAAAATATAATCACTTAATATAGAACTTATCTATCTTAAGCATTAAAATGAGGATCCTAGAATACATTAGTAATTAATTAGATCTTTCTATTGGTAGTCAAAAATTGATTATCAAATTATGATTATTGAAAATTGAATAAATCTATAGAACTTACAGAATTTCTAAGTAATTTTGGTTATCTTTATAGGTATTTATGAAAATCACTTTAATCTAAATTAACTTTGAAAATATCATCAAAAGAAAGAAAGTTTAATACTTATGATAAAGTATACTATATAGCTTTGCTTAAATGATGTTTATAAACACGATTAAAATAATGATGTTAAAATTCTCTATCTCTTTATTTTTATTCATATCTATTTAGAAATTAATCATATATTGGTTGCATAGGAGTACAAGAATAAAAAGTTTATCTATTTTCTATAAAATTAGAAATGATTAATTTCTTCATATATCTTGAAACTGCTGGTTTTGATTTAAGTTGATTGTTTTACCTTACAGTTTCAGGCTTTAACAATTAATTATCATTAGTTGCATTACTTAGATCTCTTTTTTCATATTATTCTCCTTTACAATCTAAATGTCTATTTTTTAGATTTCGACAACAACCTTATATTTCTGATTTTTTAAAGATTTTATTTGATGAAATATGATTATCCAGAGGTTACTGCTTACGATGATTGAAAGAAGTAAAAAAATAATGTTCTGATAACAAATGACTGATCATAATTAAAAATAAAATAAATGTACTTAAAATTCAATAATAGATCATCTTTGCAATATTTTGCTTATCTAAGATTAAAATAATACTCATTCAAATGAAAAGAGAGATCAATTCAATACATTTTAAAGTAAGAAAGTCGTTAGAATCAAAATAAGTTAAAATAGTTTTTTATTATTGAAATATTTCAATCATTATTTACATTAATAATCTAATTGGTTTAATTTAAATTCAATAGAGCAGTTAATTTTGAGAATAATTTAAATTTAAAAATGAGTGATATAGAAATAGAATCATTAAATTTTTTATAATTATGTTATTGAATATCTACATAAATATATACTCATATGTTTATGAAAATTTAATTATCAGCCTTATGAAATTATAATTTAAATCCTTTTATATATACTTTAATCATATTAGATATAGAATTTCATACTCAATATAATTTCTAATCTAATATAGATGTATTACCATTTACTTACCTAATAAATATGATTAAAATATTATATATTATAAAAAAACCATCAAACTATCTATATATAAATATATCTTATAAATTAGATATATATTTATAATCTAGATTTTATTCAATTTTTCGTAATTTTATTTGATTTTATTTCTTTAAATACATTTAAATCAATTATTTAATCTATCAATAATGGATTTAGCCATCATCATGAGTTAATTTTAATAAGCCCTCTTCTAATTACAATATATCCTTCGTAAGAATACTCATAGTGATATTTTCAATTCAAGCTCAAAATAATTTTTTCTAATGAATTTTCCTTTCCCAATTAAGAATAAATTGACAATTTAGAAAAAACCTTCTTCTTAAATAAAGATACTGCCATCATCGTTCAAATTCTATTCAATTCATTCAAAAATTATTGTAAACTATTCATTTATTAAAACTAGCCATTACATAAATAGAAGATTACATTAATCTACTCTTGTTTAGAATAGATACTCATATTTCATTATTTGACTCTCATTCATCCACTTCATCAAGTCTTGTTCAATTTTATACCCATTATTAAATCACTGAACAAATACAACAAGAATAAAGCATTAACAAAAAAATCAAAAAATAAACCATCCAAAAAAACAAAAAATACTTCAAATAAATAAACTATCAATAAAGATCAATGATAAATTTGTTTATCTCAAAATTTTTTCATATTAACTTATTTTATATATACTTATTTATAATTAAATTTCTTAAACATCTAACTTTTTCCTCATCATTCGATTCTTATTTGCTAATTCAACTTTTATTATTTATATAATTATTAATAGATTGACACCTTAAAAAAGTCAATTATAAATATAAAATATAATCAAAATTTTAGAAACTTTAAAAATAAAAATAATTTAATTGAATTGATCATGTCACCTAATATAAAAATAATTGAAGAATTTATTTTAGAAAATTCCTTAGTTTAGTATGAGAGAAAAGATTAAAATTAATACTAAATTTCATATGATATCAATCATATCAATGATATCAATTATAATAATAAGTTATAGTAGATTTTATAAAATATTTTATTTTTATGATGGAATTATTATTTTTTACTAATATAATTATTATCAAATATAAATAAAGTTGGCTGATTATTACTGATAACTTATATAAAAAGATTAAGTTTCATTAATAATTTATAGCTGTGTTTAAAATACTAAACAGTTTACGATACTAGAAAAACTATTTTCAATTCATATAAAAATCTTCCTTTTTAACAAAGTTTACATGTATCTAGAAACATTCTATTATTTTTTAAATATAAGATATAAAAGTATATTAAAAAATTTATAAATGTTGAAATGGATAATTTTAGTTCAATGTTTGAATAACATTATTAAAGTAATTAATACTTATGTTATAAAATAACAAATTTTATAAAAAATACCATTTTTGAAACTTATGCAAAGAAGTTTAAATATTTTTATCAAAATTTAATTAAATTATTTGCGGATCTTTAGAGTGATTATTAAATTTAATATCTACTTTATTAGAGTTTAACTTTGTTATTTAATTAAGCTGGAAATAGTTCCTGTTTAAATTTTTATTTATCAGATTTATGAGATATTTAGTTTATTAAGAAAAATTATTTATACTGATGTTAAATATCCTTAATTTAAACTGATGCCTCTATTACTCTTTCTACTAATTTCCTATGCTTTATTTATAACTTCAACTAGAATTCTCCAATACATAAAAATATTCACTTTAAAATAAATATACTTGATATTAAAGATGATTAAAAAATGTTTTAAGAAGCTTTAAATGATCAATTCAAAAATATTAAAAAAGTTAAAAGAAAATTAACCAAATTGAGTAAAATTTCTTTAGTTATTTCTATGTTGAAGATATAATAGATCGCATTTCTTAAACAATATTCATATCTATAATTTCAATAAATTCAAACAAAATTTTTAGAAATTAAATAAAGAATTATCAGGATAATCAGTATAATCATTAATACTAATTAGGCTAAGAATAATTTTTATAATCTAATTATAAAATTTATATTGTGACGTTTTTATTATTGTTTAAATAATATCATTTACAACTTAAATTTTATGTTAGTTATTATTTAAATAAGAAAATAGATTATTTGCAATTTTAACGAATAAATTTTGATTATAAGAAAATTAGCTTGTGAAATAAATTTCATTACATTTAAATAAATATAAATTTACTTTTTATTTTCATTAATATTTTTGTTAAATATCTTAAAATAGAGAGATGATTAACAAGATTTAAGAGATTTTATTAAAATGAGATGTGACACTTCATAAAATCTTGATTAGTAAAAATAATTTTATTATGTCAATAAAATCAGTAACTCATTATCTATATGTATAGTCCATATCTTAACAAAGTTAGTAATATTCAAAATAATAAATAATATAATACAGGAATAAAATTCCTATATTTAAAACTAAAAGTGTTATAAAGAAATTTGGATATTTAAATTCAATATTTTGAATAATGTATCTATATATAAATTGTCACATTAAATTTAATATAAATTAATGACAAAAAAAAGTAGTTAAAAATTTTGATATTAATATAACCATTGAATATTTTGAATTTAAAAGTCTAAATCATTGTTATTTTTACATAAATAAAAACAAAGTTGATAGACAGTTTAAATTTCGGTTAAAAGAAAAATTTCCTGTTTTGATAAAAGAAGAAAAGTTATATAAATAAAGTTGATTGATAGAATGATAAAGTGCTTTAATTATGTTTTAATAATTAAAGAATGGGAAAAATGGATTTATACACTTTTATTACTTATTTTAATTCAGATAAAAATTTTGGATTATCATCATCGAAATTCAATGTAGAATTTATCATCTGTAACACTTGAAATGACATATAGTTTTTATTCTCAATGTTTAATGATAAGACTATCAAATTCTCATTTGGATATTCTCTTAAGATCTGTTGCCTCAAATTAGTTTCTGAAATAGAGATAATTTCTATAACTTTTCAATCATTAATCTCTTGTGGAGATGATAAATAAATCTTGAAAAGTTTTATTGATGGAATCAAAATTTGAGGTCTTAGAATAACAATTTAAAAATCGAAATTTACAGTTATAGTTTCAAAGTTAGATTTAAAATAAAACCTATATTATTAATAATAAAATTCATGAGTTTTCAATAAGAATGTGGATTAGAAGAACCTTGATATTAAGCTTTAGATTAAATTAAGAGTCGTCATAACTTCGAATCACAATTTAGGCATAATGAAAGTTAAAAGTAAATAATATATTGTAGAAGTATGACATTTAAGTCATTTTCATATCATTATTTTTTCTATGATATAATTTTTATAATAAATATAATTTTGAATATAATTTATAACTAAAAATTAATAAAACTTTTAGTTTTTTTTTTGGTCTTTTATAAGACATGTTAGAATATAAAATTTAAGATATTAAAAAGTATATTTCATTTCCTTAGATGTATAAGAAGGAGTTTTAAATATATGAATTAATTAGAATTTATTTATTTGGTTCACAAAAATTTAAATATTAAAAAATAGGTATCAAAATTAAGATAAAAATCAATCTTCATTATGAAAATAAGTTATTTTTGGTAATTATTAATTTTGAAATAAGACGTTATTGTTAATTATTTAAAATATAATAATTTTAGTGACAATAATGTATTCTAAATTTTGAAATTGATAATAATCCTTAAATTGTGAAATTGATTAATTTATCTAATATTAATTAACAAATTTGGTTAAATAATAGATGAAGGTCTATTAGTTGTAATATTTTATATCATAATTATAAAAATAATAATAAATTTGATAGATATTAATGATGAATTGTAAATAAATCATAAATAAAATAGTGATTTTAAATTGAATGTATAATCACTTAATATAAGGTCTTTTGCATATAGGACATTTTTAATTTTGAGTAAGCCAATTTTGAATACAATCTTCATGAAAAACATGAGAACAGTTCAATTAAGTTTAATTTTATATTATATCTTCTAAACAGATTGTACAATTATGTATTCCCTCTTTTTCTTTATTTTACTGATTTAAGAATATTGGACATTATTATGTATGATCATAAAGATCAACTTTAAATACAGGAATAAAACAATAAGGACATTTAACTTAGATCCAACAATTAGCTTCACAAATATCAAGATGATCATTATAATAAAGCTTAACTATTTTCTAACCACATTATTAACATTCTTATTCAATCAAATTACAATTCCCTATTTATTATTCGCACATATTTAAATGAATTTGATAGACATCTTCTTACATTTCTTATTCACAAAAAGGACAAACAATAAAGTTGTTATTTAATGACTTTCTATCCGATAAATATAAATTTTATTCTTATTGTATTTCAGGAATTATTAATATTTGTTCTACATTAACTACTTATATTTCTTCTGCACCAATTACTTATATTTCTTCCCTAACATTTTATTATTGCGAGTGTTAGGATATATGATCATTATTAATTATAGAATTTGAGTTATTTCTTCTATTCGTTTAACCTCTTATCTAGGAATAAAGACTTTTCATTTTATTGCAAAATCTATTCCAACAACCTTCATTTTCTAAACTATTTCTATTTGAGTCTTACATTAATAAGTTTAAACAATCACAAAAAGTATAATTTATATATTTTATGAAAATTTTAACTTCAATTAAATCTAATATCAAAAATATATTATATTCTATGATAGTAGTTTTTATTTTATACAATTAATCTTGACCATTCTACTATTAAACTAAGGGATTACTATATAAATTTGTTAAGTTCTTATTGAACATTAATTGTTTGTTAATAATAATATGTACAACAAATTAAAAAAAATAAATTAATATTCAAATATTAAAAACAATTAGGTTTTTTCATTTATAAAAAATCGATATTTATTCTAATACTAAATCGTCCCTTGCTTTTAGTCTATGATTACTAAAATTATATAAACAACAACACAATTATTTAATATATGTCTTTTGATATCATATGATTTTTCAGAATTAAAAAAATTTAAACATATATTTTATAATATGTCATATTAGAATAGCTCTATATAAAATCAAATGCAAAAATATCAATTCTTATACAAGATAAGCCTTTATTAACTTGAGTTTTATAATAAACTTTACATGAAATTATTTGCATAAAAATTACTATATCAAACATATAAGACTTAATTATCACATTAACTTAAAAGAAAAATAGAAATTTCGTTAAGAATTACAAATTGTTATCATTACTTAGTTATTCATCTAATGATTATGACATTTTTAAATTAATTCTCCATAAAATAGTTTGATTAATCCTACATTAATATTCCAAAATAATCAAATATTATGAATAAATTTATTTTAAGAATTTTATATTTTATAATTTTACAAATATTTCAGTTTTCATCATATTTTATATTATCTGAATCAGACTCTTAAAAATCACTATTATTTTCTTAATTCATTATTGGATATATCTTTTTAGATGTCCTTGGATAATCATGTTAATTTTAAATATCTTTATTTTAAGCTGGTAAATGAGCATGTTAGAAAATGAGTTCAGAGAATTGAATGTTCTTAATTTACTTATTCATAGATACAAAAATTGGTTGTTAATAAATTCCAGGATTTTTGCGAACAATATTCATCAAATATTCCTTTATTTTCAAGTATCTTAATTAAATCCTTTATTATTATTCTCTTCTATTTGTTAATAGTCTATAGAATAGAACATTTTTATTTTTTAAATTTGGAAATTAATTATTAATTTTATTTCTGATTTTATTATCTAGTTTATCTTAATTATCTTAAATTTGAGCCCATAAGATTTCCCAGAGAATAATAATAATAAAGATAGCATTGATTAAAATTAAGAGTATATAAAATGGCCATATAATTTCTTAATTATCTGATTTATTAGCTTAATAGATGGTCATTCCCATAACTATAGAAGTCCCACAAATAATAGTAGAAATTTCATCTAAAAAATTTAAATATGGTGATTTATAAGGTCTATATTTTTTAGTTAATATCTAATAAATAAAAACAATAATAAAAATTAATGCTGCTTTAATAATAATTTAATCTTCATACAAGGTTAAAAACATAATCATAAATCCTTTTTAGAAAATTTTGATAATTTCCCAGAAATATGCTTTATGTTGATATTCATTGTATAGATAACCCCAATTTTTTCTGGTCTTTTCTTCTTCTAATTTATATCTTTAGTAATATAAGCTTAGTAGCATATAAATAGGAATAATAAATGCTAGAATTAAAGTAGATGGAAGAACAAAAGCAGTAATCCATTAAAAATGCTATTATGTTAAATATCTATATGCTACATTACCTTGAATCCAATAAATATCAGATATACGACGAAAAGATAATAATGAAATGAATCCACCTAATAGGGTCGGCTATAAATAAGTAAATAAATATATAGCAGTTGTTGTAATTGCACTTTTATTTGATTATGTTATATTCAATATCACAGCTATAATGTATATCAAAGCAAAAGCCAAAATATATAATAGAGGCATTATCAAAGCCCATATCATTCTAAAATAGATAATATTTATATCAGTAATTCTAATTAAAAAACAATCTAAAGAATAACTCATGGCTTCTACAGGATTTCCAACTGATCTTATTGATGATTATAAAGCACTAGATAATTCTAATTAAAATAGAGAGACTGCCGCTATAATTTAGAAATAATTTGTAAGAACTTTAACTAATATTCCACCATATCCGGCTTTTTAATCAAATTATTTTAATTTTAATTTAGACATTTTATATTAAGCAACTATTTTTTCAACTCCTTATATTGTACCTCTTACAGATAAAAATATTGAAATCATAGTCCAAAGACTAATTAATGAAATCTTAATACTATTATCTCCAACTTCTTAACAATTTCCACATTTATATGAAGAAGTAATTGAAAAGAAACCTTAACCTCTTACATTATAAATATCACACTATTCACAAAGTGCTCCAATATGTGCATAATCACACAGATCATTTCCAGGATTCCAACCTCCTACACAATTTTTAGGTACATTTAAACAATATTCAATATTCTCATTATTTTCTGATGGTCTCCAATACTCTGGTCTTAACATTATTCTAGCCGGACTTACTTTTTCCATTTTAATTTAATCTTTTATTTTACATCTTTGACCAGCTATTACAGTATATTAATCTTTTGAAGACTCACATAATTTACATTCACCATTATCTGTCTTATATTCACCTCTTTAACAATTAAATGTTTAAAAATCTATCCATAATCTATAATTTGTAAAGTAATTTTATAATAAATAAGGAGGTTTTGTAGAAAATTAAGGTATCTTTATAGAATTACAAATTATCTCTATTTAAATATAACCAAATTAATTTAAATCAGGATCAAATTTTATTATTAACTAATCTAAATTATAATCTTAAGTGCTTGTGTTAAAATTAATCTCTGTAAAACTAGTTAAATTTTAATCAAATTGTCCTATTTCTTTATTCAATACTTTTCTACCATATATAGTGCATTTGCTACCATCTAAACTCTTAACTTAACCATTCTCATTATTCAATGGAATTATTCTAAAACTATAATTATAAGAAACATATTATTATTTATCTTCATCAAATATCTAATAATATCCTATTGATTATCCACTTGGAATCATTATATAATTATAACTAATATTTCCTAATTTATATTAATCTATTTTTATTTTATCTGTTATATTATTCATATCTGATATTACATTAACAGTCTCTAAAATTTTATCACCAATTTACAATAATAATTTTATCGGTTAATCTGCTTAATTTTAACCAAAAATTAATGCTTTGTTATTGAAAAATGAATTGTTTAATATTTTAGGTGAATTTATAGAATAATTTCCTAAAAAGATAGCTCCACCAATTTTTGCATTATTATTTGCAAATATAGAATTAACAATCAAAATCTCTGTGTTTTCTTTGTAATCAAAATAAATACTTCCTCCTGAAATGTTAGCAGAATTGTTTGTAAATTAACAATTATTAATTAATGTACTAACACCTGATATAATTAAACCTCCTCCATATGATGCTTCATTTTCATAAAATCTGCTGTCTTCTATTTTTATTGGAAAAATTGTTAGTTCACTTAATTATGTTGTTTCTGCTAAGTATCTATTTTTTATTTCTGATGAAAATAATTTTAGTGATCTTTTATCTTTATTACTTACAAATATACAACCTAATTATCCACATTGATTATTAAATATATTAAATTATTTTAATTAAATTAAATTGTTTTTTTAACTTCCTACATCTATATTGGTTATTGTAAATATTCCTTCATGACAACTTTAACAATTAATTGAATGTAACTTTAATTAATTAAAAAATAATTTATGATTATTTGATACTGAATCAATCCCAATTATAAATGTAGGCTTTTAATATTATATTATAATATTATAGAAATTGTTATTTGAAAATAGTTCTAATTGTTTTGAATCATAAAATTCTTTAATTACTTAAGGAGTTTATGAATTTAATAAACATCTATTAATTCTCTCTTATAATAATAATATTGAAATTTTTGGATATGTTAAAACTTTTGAAAATTCACTAATTAATTCTAATTCTACATTTATAAATTTGATGGATGTTTGATATTCTAATATATTATTTAATATTTACTTGTATTTGAATTAATTAGTATTAAATTATCATTTATTAATGTTATAAATGAAATAGAAACATTAGTCATATAAACTTGATTTGCATTCTTAATATTCATTATACCAAATTAAAAGATATTAGTAAATTAAACATCCTCTAAAACAATATTGCCACCATCTATTGAAATTAAAGAATTTTGGAATGCATTTGAGATTTCACTTTTAGTTAATTAACGTACTTTTCCATAAAATAAAAAGTATCCATCATATGAATTATTCACATAAGTTTATATAATATCAATGTTAAGTATTAATGTCTTACTAGTGAATTGAATAGGTAGTTTTAAAAAAGGATAATAGAGAGAATAGATTTCTTGTACAATATTAGATTCTAAAATGATTAAATTTTAAGTTCTAGAAGGTTCAATAAAAAATACTCCTCCTTCTTTTCTACTTGAACTTCTAAAAATAGTACAATTATATAATTAGAACTGTAACATTGATTAAGATGCATCTATAAATAATGTTCCACCTTATGATTTATCATAAAATAATAAATTAGACTGACTATAAGCAAATTTCGAATTATTAATTTAAACGATTCCATCTGAGACAGTAGATATATAAAATGAACCACCTTATGATGCCATAGAATTATTTGTAGTAATATTCATTATATATATTTCTTCAGCTGATAAAAATCCATTTCCTCCTTTTGATTTTATAGCAAATTCATTCTCTAAATGTTCTAAGAATATTTATTCATCTTCTGAATAACCCCAAATCAATTTATATTTCAAACTATCATAATTTAGAATATTCTAATCATAAAATTATGTATTTTATAATATTAATGATTTACTAAAAATAATAAGATTTGAACCTAGACTAGCTGTGACAATATTATTATAAAAAACTGAATTTTGTAAAGTTGTATATGAATATGGATTCAATACTAAAATTGTTGATGATTAACTAAATTTCTAATCTTCCTAAAAACAATGCAATATATTATTATTACCATTTATTTCATCTAAACTAATAATTTACTCTTATTCAGAAATAAAACTTAAAATTGCTACTTCTTAAGATTATTTTGTTATTATTAAACGATTATTAATATAGATATGATCAATAATAATAATAGATTCTTATACCCTAAAATTTGTTCTTTCTAAAGATTTTATCAATAATAATGGAGTATTTATTGAAATTAAATTTTTAAATAGTACTTTCGCAATTATTAGTTTTTTTATATTATAGAATAAAATAATGCTTCCATATCCAATTTCTTTATTTGTATCAAAGCAAGATATTTAAGAATGGATAGATTTAAATTAATATTTTTGATTTAAAGATACATTAAAAGATGATACTTCAACTAAATCTGCATTATTTATTGATATTTCAGGTAAATTAAAGGAACGAATAATCTTTGTATTTTTTAAAGTTAATTTTTAAGTATCAAAATATATTGAAGCATTAGATGCTACTATTGATTCCTTACTTTTATTAATAGGTTAAACTTTAAATTAATTTGATTCTAAAATCAAATCATCAATTTCGATGTTCAAATTTACAAAATTATTACTACTTATTAATTCTAAAAAGACATTATTTCCTACATAAGAGTTATTTATGAAATATATAGAATTCAATATTAATCTATTTTCTAATATATTATCAGCATATAAAGAATCCAAAATATTTGTAAGAACACGATTATCAACATTCATAAAATTATTATTAATGATATTCAAATTATAAATCTAGAATAAAGGTAATTTAAATAAATTTACTTCTTTCTTATATTTTCCATTTTAAATTGTTATTTTTTTCATTAATACATTTAAAGCACCATTCAATTCTAGAAAACTTGATTAAATTAATTAATCAGTATCTGACAAGAAATTTTCAATGATTATTTCAGACTATCTAATTTAATTTAAAAAACTTGTATATATTAACGAAGATTTAGTATAATAATTATTTAATGATTATAAACCATTAATTTTTAATTATTAATTCCCATAATTAGTATTAAGAATTTAAATAATAAGATATGTATTTAATAATTAGGAGTCCTAAATAATAAAGTCATTGATTGAAATAACTAATTATTTTATTAATTTTGGTTAAGTAAAATAATAACAAATAAATCCATAAATATTCACAAATTATGTATTTTTCAAAGTTACTTATTAAAGATCAATTTAACTTGGGTTTTGAATTATAAATTGTAATTATAGATTATTTCCATTTACTACATGAAAATGTTGTAAATTAAATTTAATATCTTATAAATTTAAACAGAAAATCTGTATTGGTCCTGAGAGAGAATCAAAAAGAATATTTTAAAAAGTGATAGAAGTGAATTGTTAAAATGTAATATTGTTTCCAAAATATATTGGAATATCTAAATTAGATTGAAATATTAATTCTAAGGATTAAAGCATAAAGATATTCTTTCTTAATGTTGAATAAACAAATGTATTATCTTAAATTTGACATTGACCAGAGTTTTGTTTAATTTTAAGAATGTATCTCATTAATTTAACACTCTTCTCATTAAATAAATCAAATAAGACATCATTTTCTTAATTAGAGAAATGAGATGAAGATTCTAATGAAAAAACTTCGTTTAAAGGGATATTTTAATCTAAAAATAAAAATTTCTAATTTTCATCTGTAAGTAAAGAATAATCTTAAAAATAAACATCTTGATTACAATATACATTTAATGTTTTTTGTGCATATTTATAACATGGTAGATTTTAATTATTTAAACAGTAAACTTCCAAACCTAAACTAGCATCATGATATATATCCATAATTATTAGGAATAGTATTAGATTATTTCAAACATTATTTAGCAAATCTATATAATTTTATATCATTAGGATTAAAGTATGGATTAATAGAATAAATTTCTTAATTTGTTAATTATTTACATACATCACAATAGTTAGGACATTAAATACATTCACCATTAATATAAGTTTAAGAACTCTTGCATCTCAAACATTTATTCTAACCCTCTTAAAATATACATTCCTCGCAATTACAATCTTTATAACATTTACCATTATGTAATGCATCTTTACCTTTACACTTTGTACAAATTTATTCATATAATTCATTATCAGTAGAAATACAATATAAATTATAATTATGAAAACCATAAAATATATTACTTCTAAATTGATAATATGGTATTATTTACCATTTCCATGCATCTTAATAAATTGAATGTTATTCTAAACATTCTTTACAATTTTCTTTACATTAATAACATAATCCTGTGAAAGCACTTGCATAATATCCATTTTGACATTTTATACAAAACTCTTAAGATAAAACATAATTTTTTATACAATCTATACAATGTGGATCTGTACATTAAAGTAAAGGATCTTCATATTTAAAATTTACTGATAGTACAACACTACTGAAATTATAATAAATTTAAGAAGATCTATTAGAATAATTATTAATCAATAATGTTGTAGGTTTTCCATAAATTACTGTATAATTAGTTGCTTAACCAGCCCAATTTGAAAAAGAAAGTTGATATGAATAATTTTCAGAAGCTAATACTAAGTTTTTTAATTCATCTTTTAAATCAGGTAGTTTGCTTGTATCACTTGCATGAACACATTCATTTGAAGAAAATAATGCTAATTTATTAACATATTGATCTTCACACAATATACAAACTTAAAATGTTTCTTAGCTTGTGAAAATAGCTTAAATATCAATTGTTGATGCATAATAATAATTCAAGCTTTTATCTGAAAAATTGCTGAATCCATCCCAAACATATTCTTCTCCTTAAATAACACAATGATCTAAATTTTTTTTTCTACACATTTATCTATCTGCCGAAATAAAATATTATTTTTCATCAATACACTTTATACATTATAAAAAAGGTAAATTTTAATTATAGATACAAATAGAACAAAACTGGCCGCATTAAATACATTATTCTTAAGTAGAATTATAATAATAGCCAGAAATACAATTTTAACAATAAGTTCCTGTTTGATTAAATTTACAATTAGGACAATAATAAGGACATTAATAACAATGACCATCAAACAATGTATAATTCTAAAAACAATTTGAGCATAAAAAATAGGAATCACAATTTAAGCAATGTTAATTAATATTAATACATTCGCCATTAATTACAGTATAACATGTTTTACATGCAAATCTAGATAGAATATTTAATTAATAGTTTTCGATAAAATTAAAATCAATAGTAATTAATCCAAGACATCCTTAACAAATTTCA
Source organism: Paramecium sonneborni (assembly GCA_905182985.1). Classification (NCBI taxonomy): domain Eukaryota; phylum Ciliophora; class Oligohymenophorea; order Peniculida; family Parameciidae; genus Paramecium; species Paramecium sonneborni. The sequence goes on along the minus strand of CAJJDN010000190.1, from coordinate 66,739 downwards.
ATAATAGGGTTTTAAGTAATATCTAATTAATTAATTAAATAGTATTAATAATAAATTTGATTACGTTATGTTTCTAAAAACACATAATCACTTTAATCTTATAATGGTTAAAAGTAATCACTTTTACAAATAGGATTTAAATACCAATGGATTGGATTAGATATACATTCAATACAATTTAAACTCAAAGTTGTATATTATCCAGGACATGCTAAACAATAAAATTTACCATAAAATTGGACTGAAAATTGTCCTAATTTACAATGTGTATTATCTAATAGATTTGCTTCTTAGATTTCAATTGTAATTAATTATGATATAGCTATATTTATTATAATATATACATTAACATCCTTTATCTTTATTATCAATATATCCTGGTTTACATTTACATGCTCCTTTATTAAAAGTCCTTTATGATTGATCACATAGAATACATTAATTTTCTTCAGGTCCATAACAACTTTTACAACTATAATGACATACTAATAATAATATTAATATTTTAACTTTTAATTTTAGGTGTATCTAAAGTGTAACAATATTAAATTGTTAAATTTTATATATCTCCTCTAAAATTTTTATTAAATTTATCTCCACCAATTGTAAAATATAATGAGGATTTCTCAAAATGATTTTACATCATTGTAAAAGTTTAAGTTTATTGATTAGAACCAAAATAAATTAATAATTTAATATTATTAATTTAATTAATTCCTTCTTAATAGACAAACCAATGCCAAAATGTTATAGCTTATTAATAATAAGATCCTTTTACTATCCATGAATCAGTATCAAAAGTTTAATAAGATGATAAAGGTTTAAATGGATCATTATGATAAGTTGTAATAGTAATACCATTTTATTCATTATTTTAATTGCTTTATAAATACTCCCAATAAAACGCTTTATCACCTTAATATAAATCATTAAAATATGTCTTTCTTAAACTAACTCTCATTAAAACTGATTAAACTGTTGATAACTAATAAATAATATATATTATTATTATACATTTTCTAATTCATGTAATTTAACCCAACCATAAATCATAAATTTTTAATCTTTATATGATACTTAATATTTGAGTGTTTCTCCTAAGAATTGTTTCATTGTTATCATTTCTTCTATCATTGTATTTGTACATAATAATTATTTACAACTAGGATCTTCAATATATTATAAGAATGTAGAAATATCTTTATAAAAATTAATAATTCCAATTCTTAAATCCTTATCTGTTATTTCACCTGAAAATTGACTCAAATTAATCCTCATTTCTTATTTTAAAGTAATCTAATATGAAAATTATTTTATTCCACCCAATTAATAAATTTTTAATCCGTTATTTTAACTCTAAAAAGGTCCTCCCTATACCATTTGAACATTTATTCGATCTGAATTGATATAAAGGAATATATTATAGACCTAAGATGGTTATGAATAACAAAAATAGAAAAAAACCCAATTATCTTTTACTAACTCTTAAGCAACTTTCAATTCTCTTATCTCTACATTATTGTTCTAATTTATGAATAGTTTATGATATATCTGTAATTCTTCTTTATCTAATACTATATAATAAACTAAATAATTATTCTTCTCAAAACTTTCTGAAAGTATAATTAACAATTATTTATTATTATTTATTATTATTTATTATTATTTATTATTATTTATTATTATTTATTATTTCTATTAGACATGCATTTCCTTTATTTTTAATTCTAAATCCTCTATTGGTTCATATTTTGCCAAATATTTTGTCCATACTCCCCAAGAATAATCTTTATTTGTTTCATCCCAAAGATCTTAAAAGATTTATCTTGATTCATTCTCAGGAGTAGTTAATACTTTGAAAACATCACAAGATGATTTCACAATTTTTATGCTTTTTAATATATAAATTCTTTACTTTAACTAGAATATCAATAGCATCATTAATGAAAACATTTAATATATTCAAAAAATTATGATTAGGATTATCATTAATGATTTCCTATTTATAATTAAAAAAAAACCTAAATTAGCATTTTTTATACAAATTTAAAATTTAAGAGCTGGTTATAATTACATAAATATATTAAAAATTAATATTTAAAACTAATTCATATAAAAATCATAATATATATCTAACACAAATACGTATTTTTTTTTTGTTTATCTAAATTTATCCTCTTTAAATTCAAATCTTATTTTTTAATATATAAAAAGTTTTTAATTTCTCTATTATAATCAAGACTTAATTTAATATTAATATTATTGTACTTATTTTGAAAAACCAATATTTTGCACAAAATCTATAAAATACGTTATAAATAAGTAACATTAATCCAATACAATCACTAAAAAAAAAATATTTTGTTTTTAAAGTTATCTAGAAATTTAATTATTATTAATCTGTGTATATATTAAGGCTTTTAGGATTAATTAAGTTATAATTTTTTCATTTTATTTTAAAACTAGAGCTGAGATGTATAATTAACAGTTACATTTTTTATTTTATAGAATTCATTATAGATTAGAACTTTATTCACAATAGCAATATTTTCTTAGAGTTTATCCTTATTTTAATAGTGTATTTTGAATATATTCTCTATTTAATTTATATAATTAGAATGAATGGAAAAAAATTTGGAAAAAAATATTTATAAATAATTAATACTTTCAAATAGCTTATCCAATTATTCAATAAGCAGCCAAATATAGTATTAAAAAAGAATTTAATAAATTTAATAAATTTAAGTAGGTGCTTTAGAAAGAATTTAACTAAAGCTTTTCAGATGTTCCAACAAAGAGATAAATCTTAAATCTATCCTTCATTCTCAATCTCTAAAGCAAAGGTAACTTTTAAAAAATATTTTATCCTTCTAAAAAGATTAATCATTTTCATAATTGTATTATCAATTAAATTTTTATTACACAAGCTTTTCAAAAATAAATAATTCTTTTTAATTATCCTAACTAGATCTGACTAATCTTATTTTAATTTATTGGAAGATTTAGCTAAAAATTATATTGATCAATTAATATAATTTAGAATTATAATGAGAGTTTCTGAATTAAATAATATTTATAAATAATAAATATAAAAAATTAAGCTAAATAAATAAAATTATAGGTTGCTTAATCAGGCTGTATTTATTCTATCTGTTTACATATTTCTTTAAATATTTGTTAATTTTATTTAAAAATGCTGTTTTAATAGATGCTTCTTTTATCTAATTTAATAATATTTACTAGTTGATCGTAAAATTAATTTAAAAAAATATAATTTATATGTATATTTAT
>CAJJDN010000190.1:37597-63282 GCA_905182985.1 Paramecium sonneborni | reverse complement strand
TAATCAATTAATCTTACATTTATTAGCATCTTCTTATTGATCTTATTATTAATTACAAATAAATTAAACAATTCTCACATTACTTAAAATCTAATAGTTATTTTATTATCCCCTTAATTTTTTTGTATATAGAAAAGAAGAATTGCATCTCAATAATTAATTTTTCCTATTGAAATTTTCTTAGGATAAAATTATCATAGAATTTTAATCTATGATAGACATTGAACTAAAAATTATTTGATGATTAATTATTTTTAACTCCTAGATACCTAAATTTGGAATTATCTTTTTTTTATTTAATTTTTTATTAGATTTAAGAATTGTAACATTCTAGATTTTTTCTCTTGATATATATATGATATTTAACATAGGCAAGTATAGTTAAATTTTTATACAATTTTAAGAACACTGCATTCTTTAATGTTACTAATTTGAATTAGCTTTAATTTACTAAAATTAAATATATTTGATAAATTTGTTCCATAATTATAATATAAATATTATTCATAGTGATTTAAGAAAGTAATTAATTATATTTAATTGTAATTCTATTATTCAAAAAAAATGGAAGCAGAATTCTAATGTCAATATGAAGAACATTAAAATGAATCAATTATTGGATTTTGTATGAATAAAGATTGCTCAAAGACTTCTCAGTTCTGTTTTAAATGTTTGCTCTAAATTCATAAATTTCATTCAGATGATTGCATTCGATTCCATTAATTAACTAATTAAATAAATCAATTCATTCAAACTTAAATTGAATTGATTTCTAAATATAAAGAGATATAAATTATAATAAATCAAGCATTTGATACTAAATTTAAAAAATTAGAAGTTGATATTTCAATATTAAAAGAAATGGATAAATTTTTAAAAGATAAATAATATATATCTTTTAAATAATTAATTCAATTTGGAAAAGAATACTTCTCAAATGAAAAATAAAATAAAGAAAGTAAATAAATTGCTAAAAATAAAGGTTTATCCTTAAATGAATTTAACAAGGTTGCTTTAGCTTTTAAAGATTTGTAAAAAGAATTAGAATAACCTATCAAGCCTATCAAGAAAAATAAAACTATATAGATACAGGAATTAAGTTAAGAGCAGAAAATTTAATAAGCTAAAGAATTACTTAATAAAGGTAAAAATAATAAATAAAATTATTTTAGGAAATGAATTATTTGATGCATTTAATTATGAAGAATCATTAAAATTTATAGAGGACTCTTTAAAAGTAGATAACAGTTAGGATTCTGTCTATAATTTAAAAGGTAAAATAAATAATATTTTTGGATAGGAATGATATTAATCTACTTAAATCGTTTTTAAGATGCTATAGAATGCTTTGATTAAGCAACAAAATTAAATCCAAATATTAGCGAAGCATTTTATAATAAGGGTAAATGAGTAAATTTTATATTATTTAATATAGGTAATGCATTATGTAGTTTGGTTCGTTATAAAGATGCAATAAAATGTTATGATTAAGCAATTAAAATTGATCCAAAAGATTTTGATGCATATTATAATAAAGGTATTTAGTATATTATAAATAATTTAATTTAGGTATTGCATTAAGTAATTTAAATTGTTATAGTGATGCTATTAAATGTTATGATAAAGCAATAAAGATCAATCCTATTTTAAGTGATGCTATGAATAATAAAGGTATTAAATATTCTAAATAGGTATTGCTTTAGAGTTTTTGAATAATTATAAAGATGCTCTAAAATGTTATGATTAAGCTTTATTAATTAATCGAAAACCTATTTACTTAAAGAACAAAGGTATAAATTACTAAAATCAATTTTTAGCTGATTCATTAATTTATTTAGGTAAATAATAAGAATCCAAAAAATTTTATTTAGAGGCAAAAAATGCTGGATATGATAAATCTGATATTGATTTAATATTGAAAAAATTTTGAAAATAATTGATAAATTTAACTTATATTTTTATTTGAATTCAAAAAAGTGTAGATATTTATTTGTATATTGAGTACATTATTTTTTTTTTATTTTTCAGATTAATTTTTAGAATTACACAAAAAAATATTAAAATATCGATCTTGTCAGACTAATAATAATTATTTAATTCTTCAATTAAGATTTCATCATCATTTTAACAAAATAGATAACCAAAAAGAATATTTAAAAAATTAAAGTTATAAATAAAAGTAAATTTTTGAAATATAAAATAATTTAATTTTTTTATTATTACTGATTTACAATTTGAATACACTTAAACAATCAGTATTTAAATATAATTCTCAGATATCATCTTAATGAAATTCAGGTTCTAAAAGTTCTAAAATCTTATTAGCTTTCTCATAAACTACAGAAGATTGATGATTTTACTAAATTTCCACTTTTTCAATAATATTTGAATCAATAATTAATTATTTATAAACTTAAATTCTTTAATCTTTGATAACTTATAATAAGAAATCTATTTACTTTTGTTTAAAAATTCATAAAATCCTTCGAGACTTGTTTGAATAACAGTTTTATCTTCTGAATCTAAAAGCATAGCTAATTTTTAAATAAATCCATAAGATAAAACAAGATAATCTAAATCTTATGATTCTGCATAGATTGCTGTATTAGATAAGAAAAAAGCAATTTCTTTAGTGATTTCAGGAATTCTTGAGTCTAATTATCGAAATATAGATTTTAAAAGTGAATCATTTTTAATAATTTATTTAACTTAATGTGGTGTACCAGCAGCAATATTTGACAGAGACCAACAAATCTTATATATTATAAGAAATTAATTACTTCTTTTCTTATTTTTTTATTTAAATTCTGTTTTAATAAGTTATCAAAAATTTATAGAATTCCAGTATATAAAACTTAATTTGTTTATTCTTCATTGCCTGTGAGAATATTTCCTAAAATTCTCAAAGAAGGTATTATAAGAGTTTATTTTTATTAATGAAGTAGTTAAGATAATTTTAAAATAACTCCAGTTTAAATGAATAAATTAAAATATATATCATCTTCACTTAAATAACTTAAACCCCAAATAGCATCTATTAATAATTCATCATCTTAATCGATGTTCATTATAATTTCTGTAAGAATTAATATTAATTCTTTTTTATACTATTTATATAATCATATATATACCATTGTTGTAGTTGGTTTACCTTTAGCCAAATTACTAATAGCCCATACAATTGTTTTAAATGTTTAAAAATTACCAGACATATAAATTTATGCTAATCTTATTAATGGTTAAACTATTCCTTTATTTATAAGCATATCTCTAAATTAAATATTATCACCTGAAATATTTGCTAAAGCCCAAACTCCTAATTCAATAATTTAATCATATTCAGATTCAAGTGCTAAAAAAAGAATATTAATTCCATCATTATCTATAATTTTTTATATTTACTTTTAAGTTCCACATCCAATATTACAAATAATCCAAAGTGCTTCATATTTTAATAAAGGAACACTATTGTTTTTTGCAATATCAGATATTTTTATTAAAACATTAGCTTGAAGAATCATTTCTATCAGTGATTCTGTTGGCTATGCTAAATTTGTGTAACTTAATAGTTTTCTACATCTATTTAATCCATAATATGATATAATTATATCATCTGAATTCATTTTAGAAACATATTCCTCAATAGATGACAACTCAGCTTCTTCCTTAATTAAATTTTCAACTGATGATTTTAATGCTTGTTTCATTTCATCAGGTAATGAATCTGGTATTAATTTAGTTAAATTCTCTATATTCTTATCTGAAATTTAATTAATGTTTCTTTCTTAATCAGACATTTAATTCAATTATTAATCTCTATTTATTTTCTTATAATTCTGATTAAAAACCTATTATTAATATCATTAATATAATCCTTATTATAATTATTTTTATTTCAATACATTATGTTTATCAAATTTTATATTTATTAATTTCAAATTTAAACAATCAATTATATAAAATCAAAATTTCTTTGTTAAATTTAAGGTTATTTATCAAAAGAATAATCTAAGACTATATATTTTCTAAATTGATATTCTTGTATTTATAATAATAATTATAGTTTTAAGGCTACTTAATATTTATTATAATAGATAATTTCACTAAATACTATGCTACAAATAATTATGTTTTAATTGCTATTTTATTATGTTTTTTTTTTATTCTATATGCATAAAACAAAAAAGTATCTTTTTATATTTCAACAGAGTATGACTTTAAAAATTCACATTAAACAATAGATTAATCAGGCAAGAAAGATTGAGAATATATAATGCTCAAAAAATTTTATCATAGAAAATTATAAGATAGAACGATATGTTCATTAATCTAAGATTTGTTGATAATCTTTTGTTAAAATATGATTAAAAACATATGTATTTATTTAAATACAATTATAAAACTAAATGAATCAATGATAAATTATTTATTTATTTAAATTAATCAATCGGTTAGCCTTAACTAAATATATTAAGTTTAATCCTTAAATATACATACCTATAAGGAATTCTTGTTATAATATTACAAAATTATGAATCACAATAAATTTAATTGAATAATAATTGATAAAAGAATATCTTTAAATTAGTTATCAGTCATATATTGATGATATATAATCTATCAAAAAATCATAAATTCAAATTTTTATATCTGTTTTAGTTTCTTAAAAACTAGATTATTATACCTAACAGTATACCAAATTCGTTTTTGATATAAAAATAAATATACATAGAATAAATATTTTCATTAAAATAAACATTATATAATCTTTTTATGCGTATTCATAACTATAAATAATAACTTCTATCTCTTACTATTATTGCTTAATTTCGGTATAATAAAATCCTGTAAATATACTAATTTCACTTTTTCTTTTAAAATCCATATTAATCTGATTGATTATATCTGAATAAATATTGATTCTTTTTTTAAATGATATAATGAATAATATATAAAATATAATTTTAAAGTTTCATGTTATTATTAGAATATATTAAATTAACTTTAAATTGTGATTTAACTAATTAACTTTTATTTTTCGAAAAGAGGTAAAAAAGGAATCTTTGAGAATCTCTAAATGAAATCGAAGAGAATACCTATCTTATTAAAGAAATAATTTGAAAAATATCATATTAAAATTTTTTCATTTATATTCTAATTCATATATTGAATATCTTTTATTTTGAAGATTCCAATAGACTAAATGAGAACCATTATTTGTTAGTGTTCCTACAGTATAGTTTTATTCGCAATCTAATTATCCTGCAATTTTGTATTAACCATTATTCATTTCTCGGATTAGATAAATGTGAGTTTTATGTCGTACAAGTATCAAATTTTATTCCTTAATATGAACAATTGGAAATTAATGTTCATCATATATATAATTGTTTGAAATGAGTTCGATTGTTTATTCTTAATTCTCTTCAAAAACTCCATTTTATAATTGAAATACATATATTTTAGCAATTTCAGTATTACTAGCAGTTGCCCAAATAAACTAATTTTCTTTTAAAAACTTAACTTTGCGCCCATAATTATAAATTGATTAATTAACAATATATTTAAATACCATTTAATTTTAGGATCCCCTTTCCCATATAATTATTTAGTCATAGCCATCAGCACAAGAAACTAATTTAGATTCTGATTAATTTAAACTTATAGCTTCTACAGATTTTTCATGTTTCTCTAAAGAATATAAAAAATTTAATTATTTCTTTTCAAAATCAACTTACCAAACTTTTATTGATTTGTCTTCATTTCCACAAAAGAGTTAATCTTCATTTTTATTTAACAATAAGCATTATACATAACCAGAATTTGATGGATAATATGAACTTATCCAATCATTCTATTCTTGTTTAATCCAAATTCTTATTGTTTTATCACCTGACCCTGAAAGAAATATATCCTATTTCTAACTATAAACTAGACAATTAACATAATTAGAATGTCCTTTCAAACTATTAATTAAATTAATTTTTCCATTCTCAAAACTCCAAACTTCTATATTTAATCCGTTAGTGGATACCATAATTGTACCAGAACAATTGAAAACAATATCACTACATAAATCAAATTGTTGAACTGATTAATCAATTAAATTTAAATTGATATCATTTTCATTTTTAATCATTGTTGGTTATTTGTATTATTGTGAATTTTCATATAAATTTTTTTCTATTTATATTTATTAAAAAAGATACATTCCATCTTTTTCCTTCCTAAAAACTAAAATTAACTTAAAAACTTAACAATTTCAAAAAAATTATCCATATTACATTATTTTTTTTTCTTTTTGAACTATAATGTATAATTCAATATATCTATTTATTATTTAATTTATTTATTGATTTAAATTATTCATTAGTGAAAAAACTATAGAAATTTAAAATCAGTATCCCTTTTAGAATTCTGAATTTTGAGGAGAAAAAAATTTAAATAACATATTTAAACCAAAATATTTACACTTTTATTCAGAAAGATTTAATTTTTACATTAAAGGTTGAAATAAAATTATAAAGGTTAGATTGATAAAATAATTGTTATTTTAAACAGAATTTGCAAAAATCATGGAACCTTTGATTTGAAAAAGATTAATTAATTTAAAACTTTTTCATTTTAAATAAAATATCACTTGAAATCATATTCACAATTAAATAACAATCACTTTTTATTTAAATTGGTATTGCAGGAGAAATTATAAAAATTTAACAAAATAGAAATTTTAAAAAAGAAAGATTTAAAATAAAAATTATTAAAATATGAAACCCTCTTGGAAATATAATAATTATTGTATAATATCGTTTAATATTTTAGGAAATATATTACTATGAAATTTTTATAGATTTTTCATGGATTTATAAACTAAAATTTTGATAATGACATATATATAAATAATTAAAAATTTAAGAGTATTATTTTTTGAATATTAATTAACTCTTACAGATTGTTAAATGGTCTTTCATGATTGTAAATTCTTTATTTCGTTAATCTATTTTTGTATCCCTCATAAATTTTTTATTATATTAATTTCGAGATTATATCATTTACAGAAACTAATAAACCTAATTTAATTTAATAAAGCTTATTAATATAAATGTTATTAAAATTAAATTTTTTATTATTAGAGACGCAAAATCTTTCTTTTATATATATATATAACCGCCTCTTTTTTTGCATAGAGTTGATTAATTAATTATATGTAACATACTTTTTTTAAGAAATTGCTGGATTAAATTCTTAAGTAGAGTTTAAAAGGCCATCTTCCTAAAATACTTCTAATGATGAAAATTAATGGGTATTTTTCATCATTTATTATATTCTTAAATAAGTAAAGTTCATGTAATAAATACCATTTCAACAACTTAATTAAATTAAGAGGAGGAGGATGTGTTACATCTGTGTAAGAAAGAAGTATTGATAAAGTAATTTAAAACGACCAAAAAAATTTAGAGATCTCATTACCTGATAACTTTTTAGAAGACCTCAATAAATCATTAAAACTAATAGTAGAGCAATCTAAATTCATTGGAGATAATAATTAAAGAAATGCAGTACTTATGAAAATTCAATGGTTTATTTATAATAGAGAATATTTGAATTCTTTTTGTATAGACAAAAAAGAAACTAGCAAAATATATGAACTAATTTAAGAACATTTTTAAAGTTTATTAATAGTCCTTACAACTTATTTAAGAAGTTCTGGATTTATCTGTTATTAAGTTTTATTAATTTGTAATGAATTATTAAGGATAATTTTTTCATTCTAATTAAACAATCCTAAGAGATTCTTTGAAGAAACTGCTAAATAGGATTATTTATAACATATAGCAGAATTCAACACTTAATTAGAAATTGAATAAGCTAATGTTTGGAAGACAGGAATTGAATTTGAGATAACAATGATAAAAATAATGATTATGAATTCAAAATCTAATTCTACTTAAGGAACAGATTTATTACTTAATTTCTTTTAGGAAACAGCTAAATCTATCATATCATTATCACCTTCTGAAAATCTACTTTAAAGTATCATAGATGGTGGATAGTATCTTTTAAAAAAAGGAATAAAATAAAAATTATATCCAAAAGAAACTTATTAAACATATTATTTATTTCAATTAATTAAATGGTCAATTATCAGATAATTAAAATCAAAATAGTCAGTCTATAAATAAATATAATTTTTAAAGGATATATTTTAATAATATATATCAGATTCTAATAATTGGATTCTTCATTTTAGTTGGATATAAATGATTACTGATGTCATTGCATATCGTCCTATCATTAATAAGATTTCTTTATTTAAAAAATAACCTAATCAATCAGTAATTTAATGGAATCTATTAATTGAAAATAATTTAATTAAATGTGTTTCATATAATAAGAACGAGGCAATCATAAGCATATTTTAAGATGAGTAAAAAAATATGAATAACGTTGAATTGTCTAATTTATTACAAGAATAAAGTAAATAAAAATTTTTATTATTTTCTCAATTTCTTTTGAAAGGGGATCTTATTTAAAATATCAATCTTTGGGATTATTACAAAGATTTTGCATTTAAAAGTTAAAAACAAAAAAAATAAAAAGACTATGAAATTATACTGGCAAGTTACGAATAAGAAATAATAAAAAAATTATTTAACAATCTAAAATCTGAGAAGGATGAAATTATTGCAATTTATTCTGGAATTTTATAGTCTTTTGTAAATTATTTCAATGATTCTTCATTAAAATAAATATTTTAGGATGATTAATAAGCATTAATAATGCAATTCTTAAATAAATATAAAAAAATGATCATTATAGCAAATCACACATAAGAAATGTCTAAATTTGAAGTTACTAAATTGCAGTTGCTTAACCCTTACATTCAATAATTTAATAATAAAGTTTATTAAACTAGTTTATAAGATCTTTATACTAAGATTGATAATTTTGTTAAAGTATAATTAAAAGACTTTTTAGGTGCATAATTAGATTACTTTTTAAATGCTATAGAATTCACTTGTTCCATTTATGAAGCTAGCATATATTTAGAGACTAAATAATTGAAAGATTTAGAGAAACTAAAATAAATTTTTTAATTTGATAATTTTCAAAACATTTTCCTAAATTTTGAAGTTTAATTTGAGTAATTTAATTTAAATTTAAGTATCTTTAAGGAAAATTTTATGAAATTCATCTACTATGAAAAATAGGTTTAATAAATAGAAGTAATGTTATTAGAAGAAAATATCATTAATATTATAGATTATAATTGTTATGGCGAATATATCAAAGAAATACATAACAGATTGTAAAATGAAAAATTCTAAAAAAAATTTAAATTATATAATACTAAATTAGAATCTTTAGAAGATTTATAATCAAACTTCATTGATTGCTAGTTTAATATAGTAATTTTATAATATCTAAAGTAATTCTACAAAATACAATATTAATATCTTTAGATAACGAATCAGTAATTTTAGAATTAAATGATGAAAGCAGAAAAGAAATTAGATTAAGGATATAAAGAGAGAGTTACATAAATCTTAACTCTTTAAAAATAGAAAATTTCTTCCTTGCTTTGTCTAAAAGATGATTAAACTTTTTAGATTAATTGCAAAAGCTTATTGGCTTAAATAGAAAATGATTTTATTTTAATCATAAATGAGAGTGATTAATTGTAAAATAAGAACATAAATCAATAGTTGTTAAAATTATTAACAGATGCTTAATTTAGAATTTATTAAGTTATTAATTAAACTGAAAATATATCTGAAATAGAAACTCTTCTTAATGATTATAATGAAAAATTAGAATAAATTAATAAATATGCAGAAACATTAACAAAAAATATAAGTTAAGATTTTGAGGATAAAAACTTTGATTTTTATGCATTGTTTTAGGAATGTAATGATTAATTTATTACCTAAACCAAAAAAACAAAAAATTATTATAAATAATTTAAAAAGATGTTAAAGCTTAAGTTAGATTTGATATTATAATAATCTTCAATTTTTAGAAAAATTGAAACAACAAAAAAGTAAATCTTATAAGATGATAAATTGTAAGGGCAATAAAATCAACCTTAAGAATAAGAGCAGCAAAATATTAGCATTTTTATTTAAGAATTTAAGGATCGAAGAGATAATTATTTTAGTGAAAAACTAAAATCTTAAATTAGTAATAGTTTATTTAATTCAGCTTATTAAAAGAAAGAATAAATAATTATCAATTTGAAACTAACAAACTTTTTATACTTTTTTTATTCATTATTTTTTAGTAGTTAATTTGAATAAGTAATTAAGGGAGATAATGTGAATGACTCAATATGGTAAGATATAAAAAATGCTTATAAAGATATTAAAGAGAATATTTTTGATTTGATTAAATTGAAACCAGACCATAAAGTAAGGGAAGGATTAGTCTTCAATTTAATAAGACTATAAAATAGTGTCTAAGAATAATAGATAACTTCTTTTACATGTAAAATTTTATCTTATATTTGGGTATTTGAAAAAGATTAAAGAGTGAGAAATTTATTAAAAAATAAAGAATTGATAGAATTTTAGAAACAGCTTTTTTCTTAAACTTTAGATATATAAAATGGAAAAGAAAGTATAATACTCATCCTAGATAGTTATGACGAGATGAAGTAAGATTGTATTTAATAAAATTTATTAATGACAAATAAACTGTTTCAGGATTTGAATATTAATAAAGTAAATCATTAAATGAAAGTAATAATTACAACAAGAAAAGAGATATTGAATACGACAGGTTACTAAACTTGGTTTTATGGAGAGAGCATTTCAACTTTAAAAGAAATTTAATTACAAAATTTTAATGAGGCATAGTAAAATGAATATTTAAATTAATATGTTGTATTGAGTATCAAAAGGAAAATAAAAGAAGTTTATGAATTTGTTAAATCTGTTACTGGATAAATGTTTGATTTGGAAGAATTTCTAAATATATGGAGTTTAATTTCTTCATAAATTACAGATTGCATTAAGAAATCTGAAATTAATTTATCAGATGGAATTTTTTAACCTAAAGAAGAAGAAGCTATTATTAAAAAAGTTAAAACACATAAGACTTTGAAAATATTAAAAGAAGAATAAACTACTACATTACAAAAAGAATTGCTAGCTTTATGGAATGTAAATAAATTTAAAAAATCAATTCAAAGTATTAATATTCAATAATTATTAACTACTCCATTTATGTTAGAAATTATAGTATAAGTATTACCAAATATGGCTAGAATGTACACAGGAACTTCAATAATAAAAGATAATTTGATAAAGAATTATATGAAATTATAAAAATAAACTAACATGTCACTAACTGCAAGAGAATTTTATTAAAAAGAATATTAACCATTTAATCAAAATAATATATAAAACTTAAAAAAGTTAGAAGATGAAAAAATGCTTAAAGAAGAAAATGATCAAGAATTTAATAATTATATTGAAAAAACAAAAATAGATTAAATAATTGATAAATTAGAAAGTTAGAATTTCTTCTAAAATTATTCAATTGTTAGTATATTAAATTATAATGATGACACTATTATATTTGATGGCTATAAAGTAAAATTAAATCCTGATGATATAAATTTAGTAATAATGTCTTTGAAAATGAAAAAGTTTACAGTTTTTGAGTTTTATGACAGCTTTATTAGTTTTTATCACGAATAATAAATTCACAAATAAAGAGATTCTGGTAAAATATCAAATTATTAAAATTTCAAATATGACATTTTTTAATTCTCTTATTCTCTAGCTATCGATATGACAATAAGAGAATTATCATAAATAAACTACAAGCCATAAGGGAAACTAGATTTAAAAAGTAATTATAAAATTGAATAAGTAATTGATGATTGGTTAAAATAATATTTTGATGTAGAAGATGAATATAAAAAGTTAATAAGAAGTTGTATCTTATTAAGTGCTAAAGGTAGTTCATATTCATTTACACATAAATCCATTTAAGAATTTTATGTAGCTAAATATATTTATGATCTTTTAGTAGTCTTGTATAATTTTCATGATACCTAAAATGGTAATGTAAATCTTGAGAAAAATAAGTAAATATTATTAAAATCAGTGTTTAATGATCAAAAATTTAATATTTCAACAGAAAACTTCAAGAATGTAATAAACTTTATTAAAGAAATGTTAATTAACGATGATAGTATTATTTAAAAGTTGATAGAAATAGTATAACTCTCAAGAACAGATACATATTGTAGATCTGCATCAAACAGTATATATTTATTAAAATATATGAATGTTTTTTTGGGATCTAAAGATTTTAATAATATTGAATTAGCCAACACAAATATTTCAGGTTTAAGTTTTTTTGATTGTGATCTAAGTCATTCAAAATTTTAAAATGTAGAAATAAATTCATGCAATCTCAATTTTACTGATTTATCAAATGTAAAATGGTTAAATGTTATATGTAATGAAAAACCATTTCTTAAAGGACACAAAAAAAGAGTTACTGAAGTAAAATTTTCGTAGGATGGTTAATATATCATATCATCAGGAGAAGAAAACGAAATAAAATTATGGAATGCAGAATCCTTTAAATACATTTAAGATTTAGAAGGACATACAGGTCCAATCAATTCTTTATCATTTTCATCAGATTCTTCTATACTTTTGTCTGGTAGTGATGATCGTACCATTAGAAAATGGAATTTAAGAGATGCAAAAGATCCTCAAATAAAAATTAAAAGTGAAATCTTAGTTTAATTCGAAAGTAAAATCTTACAAATATAATTATCTAAAGACTAAAAAAAGTTATATGTATTAGATAAAGAAGGGGTTTTTTTAATTTTGACTCTATAAAAAGATGATTTAAGTTTCTTTGATAATTATGTTTTCAAAATAGAAAAATCTTAAATGGAGTTATTTGCATTAAATCCAATAGAACCTATAGTTGCTATTGTATATTACAATGGCAAAATTGAATTAATAAATTATTCATCAAAATAGTATGAAATACTTAAAACTTTTATTTAACCTATTAAGGATCTAATAATAAAAAATATTTTATTTAGTCCAGATGGAAATTATCTTGCAATATCAACAAGAAAAGGCGCTTTAGTTTGGGATATTAAAAACATTACAAATTAATTTATAAGTGAATTTAATTTCAATTATATTGAACTATAATAAATATAATTTGATTAGAAAAGCGAATATTTAGTTTTTATTACAAATAGTTTTGTATTTAAGTAGGAATTAAAATAATAAAAAATCCAAGACTAAGAGAAAAAAATAATTTGTTTGGAATTTGCAACTTATTAAAATGGAAATTTATTTGCAATCGTATAAGAGAAAAAACTCATCATAAAAGAATTTGCATAAATAATATATTCTAAAGATTTTGATTTATAACCAAAAAAGTTGAAATTTTCAAGCGATGGCTCTAAATTATCCTTTTTTTTATTACAAGATGAAATTAAATAAAATTTTTTAATTTTGGATATATAAAAATAAGAGATAATATGTAACCTTAATTGGAATAATTAATTGCAACATCTTTGTATTTCAAACAACTTTGAAAAATTATTAATTCTATTTAAATTATTAGAAAATGAAGCTATTTAAATTGAAGGATGCTAAATAATGGATACAAAAAAAATAAATTAAGATAATTAAAATAAGGAATTAGATTTTGAAGTTGAAAAATTTTGTGTTAAAGCAAATAGTTCATTAATTGCTTACATAACTTTTGATGCTGAATCTATAAAAATTTATGATATAAATTTAAATAAGCATTTAGAAGATTCTCTTGTAAATGATAAGAAAAAAGTTTATGATTTTTAATTCTCGCCTTCTTAAAACTAACTAGCTGCTGTTTATAAGGGGGAATTGGTACTCTATAATTTAGATTCAAAACCAATTTCAATAAAAAAAAAAATATTTTAAAATGATTTAGTAATTTAATCTATAAATTATTCTCCTGATGGTACATAAATTGGATTAGTATTTCGAGAATCCTTTTAGATTTATCATTAAAGTAGTGATAATGTAGTTGAAATAAAAGATATTTTATCATCTAAAGAAGTAACATTTTCAATAGATAATAAATTCATAGGTTTTATAAATTAAAATTAAAGAATTATGATTTTAAATAAAGATCAAAACAATTAAAATAAATAATTGGATTATCCTAATAAGCTTAAATTAATATTTACATAAGATAACAAAGCTATCATAACTGGAGGTGAAAATAAACTTACTTTATTGAATTCTTCATCCTATCAAATAATAAAAGAAAGCTTAACTTTTGTAAATTTTGAAGCTATGACTTTTTCACATAATTTAAATTTAATTTGTTTACTGAAGGATAGAGTCTTAGAATTATGGGAATATTCAAATGAAGAATTTAAATATTTAGGATCATAATTGTATGATCTTCCAATTAAATAGTTAGATTTTATAAATAATGGTTAGCAGATATTAATATTAAATTAGAATTCAAAATTAAGATTATAGAAATTGAATTGTTTTTAAAATTAATAAATATTTTAAGGATGTTTTTGTGCAGGAGGCATTTCAAATACTGGATAAATTGCATTAGCAGATGAAGATATAATTAAAATATACGATTCATAATTTTAATAAACATAAACATTAAATTTTGATGGAATAAAATATTTAGAGTTCTTTGAAATAAATTAAAATTAGTTATTAATTATATTATCGACAAAGATAATCATCTATAATTACAAGAATGATGAAAAAAGTATTATTTATTTATAACTTTTTGTTTAAAATGATTATAAAGTCAATTTATATAATGATTTAATCATATTTTAATAAGAAAATGTTACAAGTATATGGAATGCAAGTGACTTTAAGAAAATTTAATTATGTGGATATCATGAAAATATTTATTGCTTTTCTATTTTAGAAAACGAGAAATATGCACTAGGAATAAAAGATGGGTAAGAGATTGAAATAAAGGATGCATTTAATGTAATATATGCTCATCCTAATGAAAATACTTAAATTTATTAAATAATAATTACTAATGAATAATACATTATTTTGACAGAATCTTAAAATCTTTTAGTTTATCAAATAGATTAAAAGTCAACCATTGAATTTTAAGATAATGTATTAGGGATTACATATTTTAAAGAAAGAAATTAAATAGCAATAATAACAAAAAATAAAATTTAATTGATTGAATTTTCAATGAATTAATTTAATATTATTGATTCCTTTGATTTTGATCATAAGGCAAAATCTTTTTGTAATCTTTCTATTTCAGAGAATGGAGAGACTCTGTTGATAAATTCAAGTAAATTTATACATTTAATTCATATTTCAAATAGTAGAAAATTGAATTATTAACAGTTTTATTTTTCTTTTGAAGGATTAGGATTTGATGGTTTAATAAAATAAATACAAATGTTTTCAGAACTAGGAACATCTAATAAATAACATTATTTAGTTTCGATTAATAATGATACATTTAAAATATAAGAATTATAGAATTGTAACAAAACAGTATAAATTTCTTCTAGAAGAAATTTAAAAAAATTTGAATTGAGTTTAGATGAAAAATTTATTTTTTTTGTTGTTGACAGAGAAGGCTGGATTTTTAATAATAAAATTTATGGATTTACAACAGCAAATGATGATTGCATTTAAATTAACTCTTTCTGTAAGGCAGTTGGAGGAGATTCATATATTTTCCTTAATAAAATAAATAAAATTGTTTTATTATCAGCTTAAACAACATCTTCTATAGAAATTGATATAAAAATAGATGAAGTAACTTGCATTGAGTTCTTATCATAACAGAATGTATTAGTTTTGAGCACAGTGAAGAATAATATTATATGTTACGATTACAAAGCAAAAAAGATTATTGGAACCCTGAAAGGACATTGGAAAACAATTAATTCTATGGCAGTTTCAACAAATGGAAGTGTGCTTGCATCAGCAAGTGATGATTAATTAATAAAAGTATGGAATATTAATTAAAATGAAACATAAGAAATTATGTAAGCTCATTTAAATTCAATAAGTGCATTAGCTTTTTCTTAAGATGGATAAATACTTGCATCAGGAAGTTTATAGAATTCATAAGATGAAGTTCCAATATTTCTTTGGGATCTTATTGATAAAAAATTAATTGTTTAATTAAATGGACATTAAAGTTCTATTAATTGTATAGAATTTTCTTATTGTTCAAGATTTTTAATTTCAGGAGATTAAGATGGAGTAATAATTATTTGGAACATTCAATATCCTAAAACAACATAAATAATTTACATTATGGATGAATTAAATATAAGCATTAATTCTCTTACCATTTCTCCTAAACAATAAAACTTTATTACAATTTGCAATTTAGATAATATATAAAAGTGGAACTTTTAGAAAATAAAATAATTAAAATAGAAAACCATAATTTTAAAATTATAAAAGAAACCAACTCGCAAAATCCATTAAATATACAACTTTATTTCAGATCAATAGTTTATTTATGTTGACTCTAGTTTTAATTTAACAATATTAAATATACAAACTTAAAAATCAAAAATTTTAGAATAAAATAAATGCATTTTTAGAATTATACCATCAAAAGATCACAATTTTATTTTATGTTTTGAAAAATTTGGAACTAACTCTTGGTAGAAAAACCAGGAAAAAAAATGGTTCAAATAAAATTTATATATTCCTAAGTCATAATCAAATTTTATTTTACTTAGTCTTGATGGTCAATTTTTATATATAATTGAAAAAATTGAAGATAAATAAAATGATTTGGATAATAAAAAATCAAGAAGAATTTAGTTATATGATATGAATAAAACAAATTCTTAATATGAGAAAATTAGATATTAATTTGATTAAGAAGAACCTTTATAAGGGTTTTTGTCATTAGATTTAACTCTAGCTATAGTTATTTATAAATCAGAAATTAGAATATTAGATATAAAAAATAGAAAGAATAATAAGATATTGAAAATAAGTTTAGAACCATGTAAAATTGCGATTTCTGATGATAATAAATATTTAGCTTTTTGTTAAATAATACCTAATTAATAAAATTAATCTTTAAAAATAAGTAGCAGTATTTATATATGGGAATTTTAAAATCAAAATATCTTGATACCATTAGAAATTACAAATTAAAATTTGTTAGAAATAGAAAATTTTTATATTTCTAGCCTTGATTCCAACAAAATCTATGCTATCTATTCAGATGGCACTGTTAGAAATTGGAATATAAAAACAAAATAGGCGGAATTAATCAATTTTTCGGTAAAAATTCCTCGAAAGGCATAATTAAAATTTTCTAATAACTTTTAATTTTTAATAACTTGTGAATAAACTTGTATATCCGTATGGTAAATTAAAAATCCGTAAAATTATTTTGAAATAATTAGTAATAATTATTCTTAGATAATTTTTTCCAAAAATGAAGAAAATTTTACAATAGCATTTGCTTAAAAGAATAAAAACAATAAATTTGAAATTGTTTTGAAGAATTTTAATAAACAATGTGTAATTGAAATTTAAGAAGTAATCTCATTTTTAATAGCTTTTACAAATAATGATTAAGGATTGATTTTTTGCCAATGTATGAAAATATGTCTTTGGAAAATAGATGAATCACTAAATTATGAATTAATAGGATATTGGTAATTACCAGGAGAGTAAAGAATAATGGAATTTGGATATGATTTTTAAGAATAAGAATTAACTGTATTATAAAAGAATGAAATTAAAGTATTTAAATTAATTCCAGCTGTTCACTTAATAGATTTTGAAGAAATAACAATTCAATCAACTTGTTTTTCTCCTGATAATAAGTATTTTATTTCTATAAACCCTTTTTTAAGTATATATTAAATAGAAGATCTTTAAACAATCATTCAAAACTAAGAATTTATAGGATAAATGATTCAATTTTAATCAAATGAAATTTTAGTAATTTTGAATAATAAAGAGCTTTAATTTATTAATATTTCTAAGATTGATAAAATAGAAGAAATTAAAAAGATTACCTATTAAAATTAAATCTGTGACATTGTGTTTAGTTTAAATTATTCATTAATATAGTATAAAGCTTTTGAAAATTCAAAAAAAATAAAAAAAAATAATCCTGTAAAAAAATATACATTGAATCAAAATAATAAATTAAACGAAAATTTTTTCTTAGGCATTTTTCATTCAACAAAAACACCACTATTCAGTTAAAATGGATAGTATTTTGCATTAGATAATCATTCAAATAATATCAAAATAGTCAGTACAGAACAAATTAAATTATTAAGCTCTGAATAATGTAGTATTTTAGATAAAAAAATTAATCATGGTTAGATATTTTATTCTCCTTGTGGAGAATTAATATATTTATTTACACATAATAGTATTAAAATTTTAGATTCTAATACTATGAATTTAATGATTTAATAGGACTTAGATTTTGAGGTAAAAGAGATTGAAATATGTTAAAATTGGAACTATTTTGCTTTAATGGGCTTAAACTTTGTTAAAATTTATTTATTCTAAAATAACAAAGAGTTTAATATTTATAGGACAATTGAAGAAGATTAAAATACAATTAAATGTATTGCATTATCTCCTAAAGGAGATCTTTTATTAACAGGTTTATAAAATTAATTAGACTTTACAAATTCCATTTCATTATGGAATATAAAGGAATGTAAGATGTTATGTACAAATAATTAAATACATGATTAGATATAGATTCTTAAATTTTACCCAAATGGAACTAATTTTGCAGTTGGTTTAAAAGATGGATCTGTTAATTTATTTTCAATTGATATTAAATAAACTAATTACTATAAAAAAATAGAGTCAAAGAAAAATGAAAATACTTAAAATTAAATTAGCTAGATTAATGATTAGTATAAAATCTTTTGTTATTAATCATTTGCATAGTAATCATTATTGTATGCTCAAGAATGTATTTTATCAGAATCAACTATTATGTCAGATCAAAAATCAATTATTGAAATATTACATCAAAAAGGTGCAAAAGGTTGAGTATCATTTATATTAATAATCATAAATAAATTTAAATATATCTTTAATTTCAGTAATTAATGATAATATACATAGATAAGAAGTTTTTTTCTTTTTTAAATGAATGCATTTTATTAAATATTTTTCATTAAAAACTACACCTCCTTAAGACATAAGAGTTAACCCTATATATTTTCTAATTTTATATAAAGAAGAAATTGTTATAGATGTGCTCTAGGTTATGATTTGCCTTTTTAAACAATTATACTAAAATTGTTGCCTCTGAGTTAAAACCTATTTTATTTTTTTTAAATAAAATTTTTTGTCTATTTTCTAATGAAAGTATAAAAAACAGGGGATTGATATCTTATAAATTTTTCAATTCAAATCATAGAGTTTGATTATATCACTGAAAGCTTTCCAAATTTAATATAATTAATAGCACTTTTTTTTTATATATTTGTTTTTGGAAAATTTATTTTATTTGTTACCAATTAGATAAATGCTTTTTATTTTTTCTTAAGAATTAGATTAAGTTTATGAAATATTTTGATAAGCATATTCTAAGAGTTTTAAATGATTCCTTAGCGTGTTGATTATTTTTAATCAGTCTAAGGTTTCCAAAACAATTATTCTAATTAATAAAACTAAATGATCAAATATAATTGAAATCTTGTCTCATAATTTATGGCAATAGAATAAAAAGTTTCAAATAAAATAAACTTAAATAAGCAAAAAAGTAGTGAAAATTAAACATTTATAAAAGATATAATCCTGAATAATTTTCTTATAAAGGTGAGTGTACATCCAAAAGATACTCAACTTTTCTAAATAGATATTGTATAATTTTTTAGAAAGATTATTACCCCAAGTATTTATAATCATATTGATTTGGAATCTATAAATCCTAAAAAAAGATATCTAATACATTACTGCAATTCAAATTTCTTATATATATAAATATGATTCACCACTTGAGAATGGAACCAATTTAACCGAGAAAGGAGGATAAGAAGCCTATTTAGAGTTCTAAAACTAATAAAACCTACTGTACCATCATATCATTTATTTTTCTTCAATCTTAGATTGCTTATTTTATTCAAATGAATACCTTATTTTTTATTCATCTCTCAAAAGTAAAATTCATAATTTTCTTGATCGCTCCTGAGTTATATAAAAGCCTTGAACAAAAATAATCACTCTTTAGAGGGAAAGAATTAAGCAAATAAATTTTAATATTCATTTACTAAATTAATTAATTTAATAATTAAATTTACTATATATCTTTATGTTTATTATTGGCTAAATTTAGAATGATAATTGTGAATAACTAAGAGTTGTATAAAAATGAATTTGTATTTACTAATATAAAATTTGAATTATAATATCAAAATTTTGAGATGTTTTAATATAAATTAAACTAATCAAGAGATGTTCTCTATATATTTGCCATTTTATTTTTTTAGATACTTCTAAAGATTTTATTTATCTTTTTTATTTTATAATTTATGCTCTATTACAATTTTATGATTGAATTCCCTTTCAGTCTTTGATAATTTTGCTTAATTTCTTGATTTTTATCCTTAGTTTGCTTTATAAGTTTTAGCTCCTGATTCTTTATTCATAAAGTTTATTTAAATATTGATAAAAATGAATAAAAATTAGCTTTGCATAAATTTGAATAGAATTTTTGATAATTTCTGATAACTTAAAATATTCTTTACTAATTATAATATAAAATTTATAATAACATTAAGTCATATTAATATATTTCTTTTTTGAGTTATTCTCATTTATATTTCTAAATTTAGCTTATTCATATTAGCTAATTCCATTCATTTTATTAAATAAATGTTATAGTTCATATTTAAAATCATATTTCTGACCATTCGTTTGTTTGTTATTGATTCTTAATGACTTCTTGATTTTCCTTTAAATTATTTAGATGCACAAAAATCTTCTTTTGAATGATTATCATTATTATTTTTTGTTTCATTAATCTCCCTAAAAAAAATGGAATTGAGTATAATTAAAACTTGAATCGTTATCTATTTTATCAAGCATACAATTTTAAAATTTAAGTCAGAAATTTACAACAAAGTACTCTCTATCATAAGTTTACTTGAAAAAGGAATATTTAGAAAAGTATTAAATTATTTTAAATCTTAGGTGTATAAGATTAAATCTTCACATCACAAGACTTATGGATAGATTCATTTTCTAATAAGATTATTAATTATAATTCTCACTAAATTAGGAAGCCACTTATTGTTCCCTTTATAATTTTCAATAATATTCGATCAATTCTTTAAATATGGTAAAAATTTATAGAATTTTAATTAAATTAAATTTCTAACAGAATTCTTTATATGATCTAAATTTGAAAAGGAATCATAGTACTTTAATGATTTTAGGATTATGTGATTATTTTTTCTAATAAGAAAAAAGAATATTGATTAAATCCATTACAAAAAAACATAAACTGTTATTGCAGCATTGGAAAATATAAAATAAAACTTTTTATAAGTGGAAAATAAATATTAATTTTTGATTTTATTCAAAAAATTTAATATTATAAAAATTGAAAATTTATTTGATAATTTTAAATTTGAATTCTTTAGATAAATTCCAGAATGATAAGAATAATTGAAACACCATTTTATTTAAGTCAATTTTTCAAGCAACTTCCTTATCAGAGGGAAACGAAAATTTATGAAAAAATTTTATAATTTTGTATTTACAGGTCTATATAGTTATTGTACAATAAAACAAAAGTGAATATGTTTTCAAAAATTTCAAAAGATGCAATTTATAAATTAAATTGAAATTGCTGGAGTTGAAAGAGAAATTGATCTCTTAAAATATATAGTAACTTATGAAAGTGAAACAAAGATTATTTTAGTTTATGAATTGCTGAAAGGCGGAAAATTAAAGTAGATGATGATGAAAGAAAAAAAAATTAATTAGAATAAGTGTGCTAAAATTTTTTAAAAATTTATTGGAACTTGGTTGAAATTCAAAATCAATCAGAATTAATCAAGAAGATATTATCTTGATAATTATATAATAATTTTATTAATCATAAGTTTGAATTTTTCAAAATTCCTATCTCTAATTTTATTAAAATTCAAATTGTATAAATAAATCATATATATTATATTTCTAAAAAATACCCAAAGTTTAATGTATTATATTAATTGACTATAAGTATTTTTTATTAAATTCAATGATTCATTTGATTTATCTAAAGCCCCTTTTCTGAAACAATTTTTATAAACGATTATCAAAGAATCTATGTGATTTAAACATTAACTTAATATTTCACTTCTAACTTTCTCTTTTATAATTATCAACCTAAATCCATAAATTAACAAACATTTCTTCTCATCTTAAAATGATAATTATCTTTATCATCATCTTAGATTATTAAAGAATCAATTACACTCATACATTTCCTTCTTCATTAGTTGAAAATGAATAAAATAAGCTTTAAATTATTATTATTTTTTTTCTTAAATCACTCATATTCGTTTATAAAGATTGATTTATAATATTCTCTATTCATTTTCTAAAATATAAAATATAGGAAGGCAATTTAAACTCTTTTTAGAGGTTCTATAATAATAATTTTCTAATAATGTACAATGCAAAATAATTGGAAATTATAATAAATCAAATTATAAATGTGAAGATGATAAAAGAAATTAAAAATTTTTGTGATTTGATTTTTTCCTTATTAAAATCTATTAATCTCTTTTTATACATAAATTAAATCCAATATAAATTAATTTGATAAAATTATTATTATTTTAAGTTAATTTAATTAAATTTCAATTATGTTACAATGATTTTTTCAAGAAGGTCATAAATAAATTTTTTGATCAAAGTAACTGAAATCATAGTATAAAATGCTTTTTGAAATCCTTATTGATTTGAAGATTCTGCTAAACTTTATATCGCCTCCTATTGTATTTTTCTAGCCACATCCCGAAATCACAGTTAGAGAGTTTATATTTATTTTTAGAAAATACTAATCTATGTTAATAAATTATTATCATCTAAATCAATTATAATTTATTTAGTAAATGATAACCTAATTATTAGTCT
This sequence comes from Paramecium sonneborni, assembly GCA_905182985.1. NCBI lineage: Eukaryota > Ciliophora > Oligohymenophorea > Peniculida > Parameciidae > Paramecium > Paramecium sonneborni. Next base: position 40,138 of record CAJJDN010000190.1, on the reverse strand, counting down.
CTAGAAAAAAGTTATCCAAAAAAAAATTTAAATGAAAGCACTATAAAAATTTATTATTTAATAATTAATATTTTCTTTTATAATATATCAATTAAATTAGATGTAAAAATTTTCTAATCAGATTTTGTTTTTATTTAGATTAATAATGATGAATAGGATGTGATCTTAATATTCATATGAATTCGCTAAATAAAGAAATTGATAAGAAATCTTAAAATGTAAGTTAAAATAGTCAAATTATTACAAGTATTCTATTTATTCCTACCACAATCTATTATTTTTCTTTTGCTATCCCCAGAAATGTCAGATAATCTAGAAACTGATTCACTTTTCGATGTAATTTAATTAGTGATTGTTCTAGGTTTAAAGTTAGAATATTGATTATATTGTTGCATAATTTAATTTTAAAATATTTCAGAATTCATTAATATTAAATATTATTGATGATATCTGCTTCACTGTTCTTGTTTAAATAATAATAATATAATCAAATTATTGAAGTTTTGAAATAAATCAAAAATGTGGTTAAAAAGAAAAAGTTATACTTTAGATTTTGAGTGTTTTTATATTATTTTATTTAAAGTGGAACATCTAAATAAGAATAATTGTTGTATATTATTATAATAATAGAATTTATTTTTGTTTAAATTTACTCTAAAACTATTTTATATTATATTTTCAGAGACATTCTTAAGTAATTAGAAATTTAAAAATATTGATAGATCAAAGGCCAAATATTTTACAAATTATTTAATTGATGAATTTATATCATTTATAAAAATGAAATTTTTGAAGTGATAGATAAATATCCAAAAAAATAATTTAAATATTTTAATCATTTAGGGAGACTCAAACTAAAATTTATTTATAAATATTTACCAATGCCAAGAAAGTGAAGCTTTTCCTGGTAAAGAACGCATGATATGATAAGGTTATCTTATTTGAAAATCAAAGTTCTTATTTTATTCGCTACTCTGATGATATTATCAGTAGCTAATAAAAATATGTGTCTAATTGATATAGACACAACTGTATCTTGTGCAAAAGAGAATTAACCTGTATGCGCTTATTCTGCAGAAAAATTTGTAAGATTTAAATTAATATTTAACAATTAGGAATTTTTTAGAATGCTTGTTTTGTTTGTCGAGCTTAGAAAGCTAATTATTATGAAGATGATATTTGTATAATAACTAGTAGTCTTTCTGAAACAATAAATACAGATTATGAAAACACTTTACTACAACATCAAAAGAAAAAATAATAATATATTCCTGGGGAATTTTGATCTATAGATAATTGGATATGCAAAAGACACTCCAATGGATATTGTATAACTTATTTGAAAGAACAGTATCCCAAGAAAAAAGTGCATTAAAAAATAATTTGGAATATATAAATAATCAAATAATAAGGATATTTTTGGATCTATGAAGATTTGAATGATGAAATACAATCAAATATTATATAATTAATAATTAATAATTAATAACTCAATTAAACAATATTAAATGAGGATCGCATTCTTTTTTTATTTAGATGATTGTGAAAAAGCTGAGAATAATATATATTTTAGTTTTACTTAAAAGTTGAAATATTTATGAGCCTGAAAACCAAATAAGATACTGCAGCTGAATTTTAATAAGAATTAGGTTGAATTTTTCTCTTATAATTATAACTTGTAATCTTAAATAAGATAATTTATATTAGAAGATATATAGAGGAATTAAAAAGAGCAACTTTTTATACTGTTTTAAATTCATAGATATAATAGATAGTATTTTCACAATTTATTAGAAACTGGGAGGTATATCTGTATTATTAAAATTTATGTTGTGCTAATTTTTTGTTCAATTCAAAAAATTGAAACAGCAACTTAATTATAAAAATTATAAATATGATTTTTTTTCGATAGAAACATAAATTTCCAATATACCTAATAGAATATTATAAAGTGTTTTAAATAAGCAATTTCTTTATTAATAGTTTTAGAATTAAAAAATTGATTATATTTATTTTTAAGGAATTCAAGTGTTTGTAAGTTAATTTTTATCAAATGAAATTTTAGTTGCTTTAAATATAATAAAAGAATTAAGGTGTTTCTGAATATTTTTCATTCAAAATATAGGGAATTTTTTGCGTTTTATATATATTCTTAAATTCCATTTATTTATTAACATTTAATTTAGATATAAAATATAAATGTAATAATTTATTTAGTTAAATAAAAAATTAAATTAAATTAAAATAAAAAATGCTTAACATTGAATTAAAAATCAATAAAGTAGCAATAATTTAGATATTATCATAATTCTCAAATTAAATGTTAGCATCCTTAGATTAAAACATTAACCCCTTTAAATTTATTAATTCTTCAATCCGATATTTTTTTATTCTCATTACATAACCTAAGTTAATTAAATGAAATTAAAATTACTTAAAATCCATTCAAAACTTGTTTATTATTAGTAAAGGCAAAACATCTTGTTTGAAGTAAAAATGGTAATTAAATTTGACTTAAAGAGTAATAGAGAATTTGAAAAT
>CAJJDN010000190.1:25576-36165 GCA_905182985.1 Paramecium sonneborni | reverse complement strand
TATAACACATTAGAGGAAAGTAAATAAAAATAATAAAATACTATTTTGATATTTATAACTAATTAATTTATTGATATATTTAACTAAAAATACCATCTTATTTTTTTCTTTATTTTATTTAACTAAATGATTTTAAAATTATTTTGTATATTATTACAAATTTATGATAATCAATCAAATTAATTTTTCTTACTAGACCTCTAAAGTTTTAAGCGAAATTCGTTATTCTCTGTTTGTATTCATTAATGATAAAGAACTTTTTGGTCTAAAAATAATTCATAAAATTACAAATGGATTTTAGAATTGCTCTAAAATAGAATTGATTTCAATTTTTCTATATTACTTTAAATTTTTTTTTCTTTTTATCTCAAAAAATTTAATTTTTATTTAAGTAATTTAGTAACAACAAAATTAGGTTTCAAAGCTTGAAATCCTTTTAATAACAATTAAATTATTTGTAACTTATATTTTTTATAATAAACTTTGAGAATATCACTTATGAATGGGTAACCCAAGATAAAGCTATCTATAAAGATAAAAGATTGTATGATAAATGAAATATTTTATTAATCTTATTATTCACAAATATGCTTTAAAATTGCTAATAATATAGCAATCTAGCAAAACTATCCACTTTAGATGTCTAATAAGTTAAACTTATGAAGAATGTATGGTTTATACTTTTGAGCAATTATTGAATAAATCAATATACAAAGATCTAATAATACTGCTTTCAAAAATATATCAGTTTCAAAATAAATTAAAATAATTATGATTATTGTTTTCTTCCATAATTTGATAATTTCCCAAAAATAGTTTTTTTGATTATATTCATTAAATAAATATCCTATATGTCTTCTAAAATTAATTTTTTTATGCTAAGCTCTATTTATGTACAGAAGTAAAAATAATGATAAAGGTAGAATTAATCCTATTAAAAGGGATCCAGGAATTACAAATCCGTAAATCCAAGAGATATGATTCTAAGAACCATAAATCAAGGATATATCTCCTTATATATAATCTAAATCTGATATTCTTCTAACTGCCAGAATTGAAAAAAATCTATTATAATATTAATTTTTACTGATTCATTAAGGATGCGTAATTTTAGATATATAAATAGGAAACAGTAATTGAAATGATTCTACTCTAAAATTTATAGTATTTTAGAACTGATAATAATTAGAATCCACAAAAAATAATCAAAATCTAACAGACCATAATTCCAAACATTACTAAGATTCTGCTGTAAATTAATTCAATCCCTTATATTTCAGCTAATAAACATTCAAAAAAATTAGCCATAAAATATGAGGTATCATTTGATGGTTTTACAAAGTCTAAAGATAGTGAGAAACTGATATTGAATGTAAAGATAACTGAAAAAATCCATAAATAATTAAGAAATAATTTTATTAAAATACTTTCATGATCTAATATGAATATTTAATTATACCTTATTGGAGTTTAAATAAAATTTCAGCAAACTTTTAGTTTTATCTAAGCTTTAGTTATGCATAGAGTTAATTTGTTTTTTCAATACTTCGAATAGTTAATAGTGTAGTAAGAATAGCCCTAACAAAATATTAATTATAAATACCAAATTGATATTAAGAAAAAGGCTATCAATCTTTTAGAAAGCTAATCACACTTTTAACAATCCAATTATTACTAATTTTTAAAGAATTATCCATTCCCTCTTAAATTATATTTATCACATTCTTCACACAATCCTCCTATATGACCAACAAAACAAAGTTCATCACCTACAACCCATCCTCCTAAACAATGACTTGGATTTTTATAGCATAACTCTACGTTTTCAGTAATTTAACTCGGTCTCCAAAATCCAGACTTTAAGTTAATTTTATTGGATGTTATGGCTTCAAATCTATTTTTATCAAAAAGTGAACATTTTGTGGCATTATAAGTCACTGAATAAAATCCTTATTCTGATTAACATTTTTAGCATCCATGGGAAATATAAAATTCACCTAATTGGCATAAGAAACTTTTAACCTTCATTCGATAGGCCAAACTTTCCTATTAATATTCTGTTTTACAATATATTAAAATTTCATATATTTTATCTTCCTAGTTGTATGGATCCAGATGAAATTATAGTGAACCTATATTAAAGCTTTTAATTTATTAATTAAAACTTATTGTTGATATTGTGATCAATTCAATTACATTTTATGATTGAATATCAAAAATTTGTTATTTTACATCACAACTAGAATTTAAAAAATTTATTTATTATTCATTCCTACTATTCTTAAGTTTTATAGTGAATTCAGTAATATAAGAAGAAAATTTCAAATGGTGAGGATGATAAAGTTCAAAATTTAATATTTATTATCCACTTGGAATAAATAAATAATTAGTTTATATTGAATGATCTTAATATATAATATTAAATGGTTTTATTAGTAAAACTTAATATGATCGGTTTTCATTTATTATTTCTTGCTAAAACATTTCTACCTAATTAATTGATAAAGATAAATGTTTAGGTAATTCATTAATATTATTTGAAGCTAAATTAGCAAAATTAAGTAAGAGCAGAGACTTTATAAAATTGTTAGTATTTAAGCTGCTATTTCCACCTAAATAAATACCACCTGCTTCCTCGGCTTAATTATTTATAATTAATGTAGATTAAATTTCAAATCTTTAAGTACCTTCTTCAAAATAGAAACCACCTCCTCTAAAAGAAGCTGTATTATTTATAATTTTGGAATTTGATATTCTTACTCGTAAATTTTAGACTAAAATTCCTGATCCTAATCTTCCTTTGTTAGCAATGAAAGTTGACTAATCAATTATTAATATATTGTCAATTCTTCTCCCTGATTTAGCCCATATACAACCATAATCTTTAATTTAATTATTTAAACAAAATAATTCTGATATTGAAACTTACTGAAAATCAGTAAACTCAAAAAAAACTAAACCATTCCAACAATTTTGACAATTGTTATTTAATAATAGAATCTTTTAGAATATTACTCTTGTTTGATTTGTAACAGTTCTCAATTTGATTAAAGATCCATTTTAATTTGAATGAGTAACAATAGTATCAAAAAAGGTTTGTAATAACTCTACTTTATGAATCATTTATACTACATTATTACTTATTAAGCTACATTAAATAAATTCTAATTCAATATAGTTATAATCAAATTAATGTAAGCTCTGTTTGGTATAAGCAAAATCATTTAAATTTTAAATTGTAATATTATTAAAATATATTCTTGACTATTAAATATTGTCCTGTTATATATCCACTAAATGTAAAGGATAAAATGTTAAAACATTTATAAATTTACAATCAATTAATGCAAACAATTTGGAATCTAAAACTTTTATGATAGAAAATAAAACTATTCCTTCTATTTGAATTCCATTTAAAAATAATTCACATCCTTAAAAGTTCAGGATTGCATTATCACTAATAATTTTATGCATTTCAATTAGACTGATTTATCCAAGAGATTAAAGAAAATTGAGCAAGGCATATTCATTCTAAATTATTCTTAAATTGTCTATTCTCACTTTATTTTATTGGGCATTCTAAAAATCAGCTTCAAAATTTATTATTTAATTAACAAGGGAGAAACAATCTTAAACAATTATATTTCTAAATTGGATATTATTTTCTGTAGATGAAGGATATATGGAAAAAATGGATGATGATAGCTTGTTTTAAACATTAATTAAAGTAATATTTTAAAGATTAATTGATAATAAACTATTTTTGCCATTAATTGTAAATGCACCATCATTTTGAACTTTAGAAATTAAGGAAGTATACGCATGAGCTATACTACAGTTTTTTATAATTACTATTCCATCTCCTTAAGTATTGATATTAAATACTTAGCTGCTTTAAGCTATGATATAATTAAATACTCCATTAAAAAGAGTGAGTTTAGTAACTGTTAATGATAAAGCTCCTCCAATAGTATCAATTTTGAATGACTATGAAATTACATAAGAAATTTCATTTTAATTATACTCCTCCTTTAAATGAATTTCATAATATTCTATCCAAAATGCCTTATTATTAAAATTATGATTGTAAACTTAAAAATTATCTATTTAGATTTCCAATAAAATTAGAGAAAAATATGATTATGAAGAATTTGTCATAGAATTATTATAAGAATGGATATTATTGAATATCATGAGACTCAAAGGTGAATTGACATACAAAAGACTGGCTGAAGTTTTAGATGGATCTTTATGATATTAATGAAAAACATTCTATTCGTATTTTAGATTATCAATATTTATTAATTAAGGCTTATCAGATTATAATTCAAAAAGTGAAAAACTTATTCCTTAAAGTTATTTTAATAATACATTTCCCTTCATTTTCATATCTATAATTGATATATATTCCTTTGAATTCAATATCATTAGAGGATTAGATTGTATAGAAATTATAGACTAATCAATGCTAAACTAATTTGTAATTGTAATTTTATTTAGAGTGATGTTTGTGAATCCAAAAACTTATAGTAATTATGATCGAGTAAAACAATTTTTGAAACAATCAGACGATATTTAGACTTTTTATTCCTAAAGTAAATTCTCATATATGATGTTTTCAATTTTTATAAATGGAATAGCTTATAAAGATATGAAACGATAATTTGTAGTGTTTCTTAGAAAGATATTTTTAATAGTTGAGCTAAAGCTGTTAATTGTTATAAGAAACTACTCTTAATAACAAGAAATAAAATTATTCTCAAAATAAAGGTCATTTAACAAATATCTGACTTAAGATGTTGACTATTTTTATTCTGTAATAAATAAAGAAAAATTTTATAAATAATTTTCTAGAATCTTTATGTTATTCATCTAAATTACTGAATTGAAAAGTGCTGATGAGATCTATGAAATAAATTAAATTGATATGAATTTGTTTTCCTTCATGAATACATCATTACAATAAAAGTCGTAATTAAAAATGATAACTTTGGAATTGATAATCTAATTTTATGTAATTTAAAACTTGCTAATAGTAAGAATAGTTTTATCAATGCTTTAAATAAGATTTGAATTATTAAAAAGAGAATTTTTGATCACAATTCCATTTAAAATAATGCTAGATAACTTATTCTGAATTTGATTGAAATGTATAATTGAAGAATTATAAAATTCACAAGAATCAATAGTAAAATTTTCAATATATATGCTTCTTTTTGCATTTTAGAATAAAAATAGAGTAGAATTTTTGAAAATACAATGCTAAAGTTGAAAATTCTTAATTACTATTTAATTCTTCTAATCTGTATAAATAAGATTAAATATCACTTAATTTTCAATGCTAACAGAAAAAATTGAAATATTTTATAAATTTATGTTAAGGAAACTCTCTCCTTGAATAGACATAGATATTGGTAAATTCGTCATTGAATAAAATTGTGTATCAATTATCTCTAAATCAACTGATAAACCTCTATTTTCAAATAATAAAATCAATTCACTTTTTATACTAAACATTAGTTAAGTTAATATGATTGAATCATATTTTTAAAAGAACAATTTAAATTGATTTGTTTTTATCTAAATAAGATTTGATTTGCCCTGAATTTATAATCTTACTAATTGAATTGAAAATATGTTTTCTTTTTAAGAATTTTCAATATAGAATTCCGATTTGTAAATTTCACAAATTTTTTCTGGTATTTAAAGTATTAATGTCAATTATTAAAGCCCTATTTAATTGAAATATTCATAATTATATTATTTACTTAATTAATATTGAATATCAGTCAAATAATTGCAATCAATATTACCCTAAATTAAATGTAAAAAATACATAATTAAATTCTAAATTATAAACACAACTATTTTAATAACAAAATTATGCAATTTTTAAGTTTGGGTCAATCTGAACTTTTTATAAAGGGATTTTCTAAATGCATTTAAAAGTATAAAACATATTTTCAGGCGTTATTATAAAATATGGATTTATTGTCTATTATAAATAGAATATTTACATTTATTTCTTCCTTTGATCTTTCTTAGCAAACTTGACATAAAGAAGGGCAATTAATACATTATCCATCTAGTTGTACTCTTAAAGGCTCTTTGAAATAATTTAATTTACACTTAGAACAAGAAAACTTTCTTTCATTGTTACTAGGTTCACATACAGAACACATTTCATCACAATATTTTTAGCAGGTATAGTTAATTTTTTCATATCCTTGTATGCATTAAATTGCTAAGAACCTTGGTCTATTTAATTATCCAGTAAAAATAGGTCTATTAGGTAAGTATTTGATGATAAAACCTTGAATTAACCATTTCCAAGGTTCTAACTTATATTCTTCAAAACATTATTTTGCAAATTCAATAGGGCATTTTCTACAAATTCCTGAATTAGATGAAGCTAAATAACCATCTTCACAAATTAAACATTTTACAGTTTGTTATATAGTTTAGATGCATTGTAAACAATTTAAAATGTGTATTTGACAATTAATGATCTCAAAAGCAAAACTAAAATCATTAATTGCAGATAATGTGCAAATTTCTTTATCATTAAAATTAATATAGGATCTCAAACAATTTTATTATGATGGTCTCTAATAAATACATTGTCCAATTTTGAAATCAAAAATGAATCCTTCTTTACATTAAGCACAACCTTCTTTAATATCTTCATCAATTAGAGTTTATTCTTCATAAAATCCCAAAGTAGTTTATTAAGGATTATTTGCTAAATAATTAAAACAATATAAACAATGCTAAATATTACAAGCAACACATTTTTAATAAAAATCTACAAAATTAGGAGGCTCACAAATTTATTAAGTCTAAAGTGGAAAATGTATAATTTATGAATTTGAACAACTTAAAATTGTAGCTAAAAGTTCACATTTTAGACAGAATTCTGGACATGGATAACAATCTTTCTGTATTGATTGACACAATTATCTAAATTAAAATCTCGATTCAATTTAATCATCTGATGGATTTATTGAATTGCAATCAACACATAATTATACATCATTTCCTACCAAATTATATTACAATTTATCATGCTTCAAATAGTTTGAAGTGTTTCCATTTTTATCAGTCAATAATATTGTTTCACAAAAAAGAGTTTGACCCCATTATTTCGGATTTTATATACATTCTAAACATGTTATAAGTTTATTGCTGATTATTGATGGACTTGAATATAATAAAATAGTACCATTAATAACAATCATCATTTATTTGAAAATAACCATATAAACATTGTTCAATATATGACTTTTCTTAAATTAAATTAAATTATAAAGATTAATAATAAATGCAATCGCCATTCTAATCGATTGTACCATACTCACAGATACATTCTTTAAAATCTGGTAAATATATTCTATTTTTTGTTTCAAAACATGATAGACAATCTTCTTTTGTTGGACCATCACATTCCTTACAAGTGGGATGACAATTTATATTTTGTTAATCTCTATTTGGACAAATCTATAACTTTAAACCTATAATTTTGATAATTAATTAGTTTATCTAAGATTAGAAAATATTTCCATAAAGTAATTTAAATTAAACCATATTAAATTGATTTACTTCTAAATTTATATTAAATTTTATTTGATCAAAACCTTAGTAAAATGTTATTGAAATTGAGATCGAAGTATCTGTTTTTTCTACTAAAATATAATGCCACAATTAGATATCACAAGCTATGTCCAATGTTTCTTTTTTTATAAAGGGATTGTTTGAAAAATCTATATTTATACTTGGGAATGTATAACTATATGATGTGACAATGATTTAATTTCCTAAAGATGAGATCTTGTAAAATAACTGAAATGCACATAAGTTTTCTTAAGTCATTTTTGGATTATTAAAATTACCTGATAATTTAAACAATTAAAAATAATATTCATCTTAGTATGAATTGATTTCTTTAATTTTTATCCAGCCTGATAATGAAAAATATTAGCAATTAATTTGTTAAGGTATGAATTCAAATTAATCATATTTTTATATTATAACATCTCCTATATCAGTATTTGCATATTATACACACTAACAGAACTTTTCATCGTTTTATAAAATTATATTTTTGAACTAGTCAGGATCATTCAAGTAAACATCAAGAAGATATTTTATTTTTCCTGGAAAGTATGAAAGTATACTATTTTCAAGTTAATAAAATTGTGAATTCTGATTTACTTTAAAATCCCCTCCTATTATTAAATTAGAATTTATTTATTCATAAGGAAATTCAATTTAGATAGATTTTGAATATATCTAAGTCCTTTCCTAACATATATATATTATGATTTGTTTTTATGAAGGAATGGTAATAAATCCTTAAAAATACCATACAGACTCATATTGTGCTTAATTAATTTGCATTTCCTCTTTTAAATAACTACCATCTCTACCTATAAATTAAAAATATTTCTATATTGTTTTTTACTCAAAATTGACACAATCATATTATAGAAAATGCAATTCATTATTTATAGAATCCTAAATTCTAAACAAATGAAAGCAACTACTATCAAATATTCCAATCTCTCCGATTTATATAATATTACTTAGTGGCACATATTTACTCCAAACTCCAAACCCAGCACAATTAGCTCTGGAATATCTATCATTTTTTATTGATTCAATAGCAATTGGATTCATTGATGGTAAACTGATTATGGTCCAGGAAACTGAATACTAAACAACTATTATTGTTAACAAATAACATGAAGAAATTTTCATTCGTAAAAAAATTAATGAATCATATTTAAATATTTAGATCAATATAAATCTCATAATTAATAAATATCATTAAATTATTTAATGTATTTAATGAATTTTAGTATTAAAAGATGAATTTTAATGTTTAAGAATAAATTAACAAAATTAAATTTATGGGCAGTTTTGAATATTGTCCACACACACATTAAAAATAATTAATTAATAATGATTAATTCAAAAAGGTTACATAAAAAATGATAAAAATTCTAAATGTTTTGATGATTACTAGTTGATGAATGGAATAAATAGGAAACACTTTTTGTTAAATATTAAAAACTAATATTTAGGATTAATTTCAGATTCTTTATTAAATTAATACAATTATTAATCTTTATAGTTATTGATTGTAAGAAGAATAGTTTATCAATAATTATATAAATGAAATAATTTTGTAAACATTAATTTTATCTGATACTTAACTTAATGTTTTTTTTTAAATAGAACTAAATCAAAATTAATTTATAGTTAATTTATCCCTATAAACCAACAAAGATCTATTAATAGTAAATGATTAATTTATGCTCTGGCTCTTTCAATTTATATTAACGAAAACAAAACAATTCTTATTATCACTAACGATATAATAATAAAATTTATGTGTTCCACAAAAAATAAATGGCTTTCTTAAATCTAAATTGCAGGAAAAGACCTATTCTATAAATATTCCATATTTATCTTTTAAAGATTTATTTTATTATTCTTTATATCAATATAATAACTTTATAGGCTTTAAAAAAAAAATTAAATCAGATTAGTAATCTTAGATTAATTATCTTTATAATATTCGAATATAATTCCTTTAAAATCTTAATAAGCAGATAAAAAAGCATCTCAGTTCTTTCTATAAATCAAACAATTATTATTTAATGTCTTTTTAACATGTTGGAGGATTTCATAAAAAATTTTAATGATCTCTGTTTGAAATCTCGAGACTTGATGTCCGATTATCAGAGTCATTTATCTCATTCATGGAATTGTATCTATTTTTATTATAATCATCTTAATCTATTAGCATCTTAGAACTTAAATTATTGGTTGAGATTCTTCATCTTTCAGCATGAGAGGATAAGAGTTTTTGTTTTTGAGATTACAATTGAAATGAATTAATAAAAATATATGTTATATCATAATAAAGTAGAAATTATGAGTCACACTTAATATTAATCAGAGAATCAGATAAACATTCAAGGAAAACTTAATTTTTTTAAAATTATTAATAAATTGTAAAATCTACGAAAACAATTTGAAACCACTTGCATCATTTTGTATAAACTTACAATTTAATCAAAGGCAAGTAACTGCTAAAAACTAATCTCTAGATATTGGTACAAATTTAATTAAATATAATAGAGGATAAAGATCTAAAATCTTTGTCTTGATTTTTTTTAGCTAATATATCTCAACCATCTCTTTTTGTTACTTTTTTCCAGTAATTAAATTGTTTTCTAGAATTAATTCTTTCTAGATGAATTAAAGAATAAAATTAAAGATAGATATATATAAATGTTTTGAAAACCATAAATAAATTGTACAAATATATTTTAAATATTGAGAAAAAAAATCATAAAAAAAGAATTTTACAATTATTATTTATCTCTAAGTTTTTTGAAAACTGTTTAAATGACATCATATTATTATTTCAAAATTCAAACATTTATTCTAGAAAAAATCTTTCTTTTATTCCATTAAAAATTTTCTTAATGATATTGATATCTTAGTTACATTCCTCAATAAAATATGATTTAAATTGATATAATTTATATATAATGGATACCAAGAATTGGGATTTTAGT
>CAJJDN010000189.1:74186-138479 GCA_905182985.1 Paramecium sonneborni | reverse complement strand
CTCAATAGAGCATTCACAGCACCAAGAGTGAGAATCACTGTAATAGGTGCTTTTATCAAAAATTTTGGTCAGATTATGGTAGGTATCAAAAATCTTGGTCCTTGAAATGATTATGGTAAGTATAATAATCTTGGTCTTTTTAAAGATTCTGGTAGGTATAAAAATCGTGAGATACAGAGGTATAAAAATCGCGAGATACAGGCAAGTTATTTGTAGGTATAAAAATCGTGAGATACAGACGAGTTATTTGTTGGTATCTGGCAGGATATATCGCCGTACGTTAAGCCTACCCTTCGTCTTAACCAACCCAAATCTAAAATGATAAGTAATTAAAATTAAATAATTATTTTAGTAAAGTATGCAATGCACCTATCATACTAATAAACCGGTATAATTTATATGTTTAGCTCCTCACATATGTTAGTGCTAGAGGAAATTGTGTGAGGTATGTAAATACGAACATGGTGTCGATAAAAAACAAACAGTTACGATCGATAAATTTCATCAGATAGCTCTCAAAAAATTATAGGAATTCAAACTTCTCAAGACATCTGAAGTATCTATATAGAGATTGGCTTTTAAATAAGTACTTTCTGAAACAGAAAATTAGATCAAGGAAATTTGGGAAGCCTTATAAGAATCTATCAAATTGATATTTGATATGATCGATAAATAAGATAACTTTTATATGTATTTCATTAATAATTATTCCAATCCTGCACAATTAGCAAAATTAGACTTAGAAAAATTAGTACAGATATTAGAAAACAATTCTTTAAAAATATGGAAAGATTAAAAAAATTTTTATTTGTCAAAATTGGAAAAAGCAAATAAGTGGTTGGGCTAAGAAATTAAGGAATTAAATGAAAGGATTAGAAAAGAATTGATAGAAATTGTTTCACTAGAATTTAATTCATTAATAGGAAACATGATTGGGTCAACCTTTAATTAGAAAAACTAGAAAATATAAAAACTAACAAAATTGGTAGGTCATACTAATACCGTCTTTTAAGTCTGTTTCTCTCCTGATAGTACTACTTTAGCATCTTGTAGTTATGATTAATCTATTCGTTTATGGAATGCTAAAACAGGATTATAAAATACCAAAATGGATGATTATAAATTTGATGTAAGATCAATTAGTTTCTCTCCTGATGATTCAACCTTAGCAGCGACTTATGATAATTCCATACATATATGGGATGTTAAAACACGTCAATAAAAATCAATATTGAATGGTGATAGTTATTGTATCTGTTTCTCTCCTGATAATACTACTTTAGCATCTTGTAATGATAACTTTATCATTTTATGGGACATTAAAACTGGATAATAAAAAGCCAAATTGTATGGTCATATTAATTATATTAATTCAGTCTGTTTCTCTCCTGATAATACTACTTTAGCATCTTGTAGTAATGATAAATTTATCCTTTTATGGGATGTTAAAACTGGATAATAAAAAGCAAAATTGGATTGTCATACTGATTTTATTAATTCAGTCTGTTTCTCCACTGATAATACTACTTTAGCATCTTGTAGTAATGATAACTTTATCCTTTTATGGGATGTTAAAACCGGATAATAACTAGCCAAATTGGATGGTCATACTCATAATGTAATGTCAGTCTGTTTTTCTCCCGATGGAACCACACTAGCATCTAGTAGTTATGATTAATCTATACGTTTATGGGATGTTAAAACAGGATAATAAAAAATTAAATTATTGTGTCCAACAGGTTGCAGATTAGTCTGTTTCTCTTGTGGTGGTACTGCTTTAGCATCTTTAAGTGATGATAACTCAATATTATTATGGAATGTTAAAAGTGGGTAATTAGAAAACAAATGGTAAAAATATACTTGGAATAAAAATAATAATTTAATTTGTTTCTCTCATGGTGGTACTACTTTAGCAACTAGTCTTACTAATAACGAAATAACATTATATAATGTTAGAACTGGAAATTACAATTAAACCTTGAAGGGTCAACCTAGCAATATCTACTCAATCAGTTTCTCTGTTGATGGTACTACTTTAGCATCTGGTAGTAGTGATTATTCTATACGTTTATGGGATGTTAGAACAGGATAATAAAAAATCAAATTTAATGGTCATTCTAAGACAATCTCCTCAGTCTGTTTCTCTCCTGGTGGTTGTTCATTAGCATCTGGTAGCGAAGATAGCTCTATACGTTTATGGGATATTCAAACTGAAAAATAAATAGCCAAATTTGATGGTCATTCTAAGAATGTCAACTCAGTCTGTTTCTCTTTTGATAGTACTACTTTAGCATCTGGTAGTAGTGATTAATCTATACGTTTATGGGATATTATAACAGGATAATAAAAAGCCAAATTTGATGGTCATACTGGTTCAGTCAATTCAGTCTGTTTCTCTCCTGATAGTAGTACATTAGCATCTGGTAGTGAAGATAGCTCTATACGTTTATGGGATGTTAAAAAAGGAAAATAAATAGCCAAATTAGAAGGTCATACTAAAAGAGTCAACTCAATCTGTTTCTCCCCTGATGGTTCTACCTTAGTATCTGGTAGCAGTGATAAATTGATTCGTATATGGGATGTTAAAACAAGATAATAAAAAGCCAAATTGGAGGGTCATAGTGAATCAGTTATATCAGTCTGTTTTTCTCCTGATGGTACTACTTTAGCATCTGGTAGTAGCGATTGTTCTATATGTTTATGGGGGACTAAATTGGATAAATGAATAACATGATTCATATTATTAAATAAAGAGCCAAGTTTATTTTCTATTGTAGATTTGGAGTCCATTTTTTCTCCTAAAATTATTTTAATGATAATATTGATTATTGCTACACTCTTTATAATCACATTCAAAGCATCTGAAAAATGTATGAAAAAGAAAGATAGAGTCAGTTAAACATTCGACATTAGTGTACTTATTCCCATACTTCCACAATTTCGAACTTTCATATCCAACTTATTTTACTTTATTTATTTCTATTTTATGGATATTTATTTCTTGTTATTAACTCTCTACATTTCTTTTCAAAGGAGTGTGATGTTGGCACCTCTGTCATTAGACTCGTTTAAATATGCATTAGTGTTACGCTTCTAATATATATAATAGCATTATTAATTAATATTTTATTAACATAATTAGAAAAAAAAGGAATATGAATCAAAATTAAATTCAATTTGACAAAATATTTAAGAGTCAAGTATCTAAAAATTAAAATGAATCATGTTACCAATTAAAATAATTTGAGTATCATTAATGATATGAATTAATAGCTGATGAGCTATAAATCAATATTAATGAAATTATAGCAAATGAAATGTTTCATCAAAACTTACAAGTTCAAGATTAACAAAATATTTATTTTTAGTGTTAAAACTAAAACCAGCTCTGGAGAAAATAAAACAAGTTGATTTCCATTTATCAAATATTTATCAAAAGAGAGCTTGTATAATACTAAAACTTAAATAAAGGTAAAATAGCACTAATAAGTATTAATAAAAATCAAGAAAAACAACAATTGCAGTAAAAAGAAATGAAGAAGACTAATTCAATCATAAACTGATTATTTTCTTTCATATAAATAATTTCCTCAATAGACTGAAACAATATGGTATAAGGAAATCTGATCACTGTCTAATCCAAATAGTAATATCATTAAAAAATCAAATAAACAGAGACTTAATAAATTATCAATAAAAAAAAGAATAGCAATCCGTGAATGTAAGAAATTATTCTGAAATTATTAAATTTAAAGTAAATATTAAACACAACTAGAATCATACTTTATAAAATCAAATATTAAGAAAACAAAAATGACCCATTTGATTATTTTAATTATTTAATTATTTAAAAATTACATTGTTAATAAATTAAACTATGCAATAAATAGATTAAAGATTGAGCTAGGCATTTCCTCCAAACTCTTTAAGTAACTCTAATTATTATTTTTTAATATTAAGAGGAACTTCTATTCAATAATAAAAAATTCTCACCATTAAATTACCTCATTCTCCTTAATTAGCTTTTCATCAATATGGATAAATTATTAGAGAATACTCATAATACAGTTGATTTTCCATTGTTATTTGATACAAAATAAAGTTAGAGAATTAGTAATAATTAACATGGAAATCATGTAGTTTAAAAATTAATTCAATCAATGGAGAATGAGATAAGGCATTTGATTGTAGAATAATTTAAAAGCTATTTCGATATCTAATAATGATTCAGATAAATACATAGTAATGTTGTTGATTGTGCAATAAAATGCTCTGAAAAGTAATAATTCTTAAATTTTATTAGTGATCTGCATATGGTAATTATGTAGTTTAATTTTTTTTGAAATATGCAGATTCAGAAAAATAAAAAGAATTATATTTAAAAATTAGGAATAATAAATAACTTCTATAAGAAATANAACCAGCTCTGGAGAAAATAAAACAAGTTGATTTCCATTTATCAAATATTTATCAAAAGAGAGCTTGTATAATACTAAAACTTAAATAAAGGTAAAATAGCACTAATAAGTATTAATAAAAATCAAGAAAAACAACAATTGCAGTAAAAAGAAATGAAGAAGACTAATTCAATCATAAACTGATTATTTTCTTTCATATAAATAATTTCCTCAATAGACTGAAACAATATGGTATAAGGAAATCTGATCACTGTCTAATCCAAATAGTAATATCATTAAAAAATCAAATAAACAGAGACTTAATAAATTATCAATAAAAAAAAGAATAGCAATCCGTGAATGTAAGAAATTATTCTGAAATTATTAAATTTAAAGTAAATATTAAACACAACTAGAATCATACTTTATAAAATCAAATATTAAGAAAACAAAAATGACCCATTTGATTATTTTAATTATTTAATTATTTAAAAATTACATTGTTAATAAATTAAACTATGCAATAAATAGATTAAAGATTGAGCTAGGCATTTCCTCCAAACTCTTTAAGTAACTCTAATTATTATTTTTTAATATTAAGAGGAACTTCTATTCAATAATAAAAAATTCTCACCATTAAATTACCTCATTCTCCTTAATTAGCTTTTCATCAATATGGATAAATTATTAGAGAATACTCATAATACAGTTGATTTTCCATTGTTATTTGATACAAAATAAAGTTAGAGAATTAGTAATAATTAACATGGAAATCATGTAGTTTAAAAATTAATTCAATCAATGGAGAATGAGATAAGGCATTTGATTGTAGAATAATTTAAAAGCTATTTCGATATCTAATAATGATTCAGATAAATACATAGTAATGTTGTTGATTGTGCAATAAAATGCTCTGAAAAGTAATAATTCTTAAATTTTATTAGTGATCTGCATATGGTAATTATGTAGTTTAATTTTTTTTGAAATATGCAGATTCAGAAAAATAAAAAGAATTATATTTAAAAATTAGGAATAATAAATAACTTCTATAAGAAATACAATAATATAAATTTGAATTGAATTAAGAGATGTAAGAAAAAACTTAATTAAAATTATATTTATTAATAAAATAATTGTTGAAAAATAGATGTTGATAGTCAAATTAAAATGTTATTATTGTGTTAACAATACTTTATAAAATTAATATCTTTCAAGGTCAATTTGTTTATTAAATGTTAACTCAGAAATTAGAATTAGAAACCTTCAATTTATGAAATGTGTTTATGATTTGTTTATATATCTAATATTTTTAGAACACTGTTAAAAATATATTTTATAATTAAATATGTAAAAAACTGAGCCAGTTGGCAGAGATCCTTAGATTTTTGAAACTTTGAATTAATAGGATGGTAAAATAAATACTCAATTTATAGATTCAATGTAAGTGTAAGATATTTTTATTGTACTTTCTTTCTTTAAATTAAGAAAAAATAGCTGTAAAAATGTTGAAATTAAACTTATAGAAGTCACTATCTAAATTGACTAAACCCTTAAAAAATGTAAATATCAAATAAAAACTTATTCTGGACATACACCTTATTTATTAATTAATACTACAAACCTAAATAAGTCACACCTTAAAATTTGAATTCTTCCTAAAATAAACCTCATATCAAAAATTAAAATTTTCTTGCCTAAACAGGTAAAGGTCCTATTCGGAAAGTTAATAATTATAAATATTTTATTTCTATCATTAACTTAAATTAAATATATTTATTTATTTAAACCCAAAAAGATCTGAAATTCTTATCTATTTTGATACATGCAAATTCCAATAATTTTAATAAAGCTTTAGCTGTTGCTTCTCTCTCTCTTCTTTCAACATTAATATCTTGTTAGAGCTACATTATTAGATAGAGTTTAAAATCCTATTCTTTTTTATCATCAAAGGCCTTAGAGTATAAGATTTATGATATACTTCTCTTTCAGATTTTTAATTATGAGCATAATCTTGAAGCTTTTTTACTTGATCTCTAAGGATCTTTAATCTTTATTCATCCTTAGGTTTTTCAGAGGACTTAAATTTGTTTACAAAACAATTTTATGGAATAGCAAATATCCATCTTTCCAACTTTACAAAAACATCTTGATATAATATTAGTACATTTATTTATTTAAATAGACTTATTAATTTGATTTTACTTATCATTCTGTATTTCAATTATTTTGGTATATATCTATTTTACATAATACTCAAGCTAATATTTTTTAGGCTCTTATGAAGATGTTTGGTAGTTTAATGGAATAAAAGAAATAGTAAAACACAAATGATTTAATACCAATTGATAATAATTTTTTATTACCAAATATTTTTGAAATTTTTGAAAACAAATAAACTAAATCAAATAAAAAATAAAAATTATTGGATAAAAGTGAAGATAATAAAAAAATTTCAATCTTAACTGAAATTGAACTCCCTAAAGAAAAATTATATAAAGAAGCATAAAAACAGAAAAAAAGAAAGATAAATGGATGCTCATGAAATCCTGTTTACTAGATTAATTAAGGAGATAGTGTTTTTGGCACTAAACTAATAAAATTCACGTAGAAATGGTCCAAAATTTTCAATACACATGAAAAACATCAACTCATTCTAAATTATATACTGTTAAGAAAACCTTCAGGGATATATGGATAGATCATATTCTAATAAAATAATTATAGATTGATTTAGATTTTGATAAGACTTAAGATAATGCTCCAGTTAATACTAATTTTACTGATACTTAATGCAAAGTATATCTAATTAAATTTGATGTTAGAAATACTATGGACCTTATCAATGAGATAAAGTACCATCATAATGTATAACCAGCTATTCTAATGTTTGAATGTGAATGGTATGGAAATAAGGCAGAAAGAAAGAAGATTATACAGCTTCAAGGGCAGTTATAACTTATGATTCTTGTAATTCTGTTTTATCAAGGAAAATTTTCTCCATTTAGATTAAACAATCTCATATAGCTTGAATTAAACTTTAATTACAGGAAATGAAAAAATATTGTTTAAAAAGAAATAAAATATAATTGGTTAGCCTAAGCTACCTTAGTCAGAAAATTTTCAAAGTTCATATGTTAAATATAGATAGTCTCTCTTCTTTGATATCAAGATGAGATGGGTAGCATTAAGGATTTGGGGATTACTTATGAAAGTTTGATGATCCCAAAATTAGATCATATAAATTATTATGATCATAAGGTAACACTTAGACAACGAATGTAATAGTTCTAAACGTGATAATTAGCTATATATTGGTAATTTTGACAAATAGAATTTCATCAATAAAAACTGTTTTCTTTATTATAAATGAGTTTGAGATCATTAAATTGTGATAAGAAAATACGATTTTAATAAAGATTTAAGTTATTCATAAATGAAGCGGAAATTATAAACAAAAAGAAAAGCAAAATAAATAGTGTAAAGAAGGTCTTTCCTCATTTTATTTTAAGTGTATTTGAATTTTACTCCATCAAATTAGCTTTGAGATTTGAAATTAAATTAGCTTTTTTCTTTTTACTATCAACCTTCTATAAATAATCTTTATAAGATTTTATCAATAATTCATCACAATAATCAATTTTCATAAATAATTTAACTTTTTTAATGGAGGAACTAAAAATGATCTAAGCGGCCATAACAATTCACACTGAAGTTAAATAAATTCTTAAAGGTGTCCACTAAAGTTATGAAATTATCATTTATCATAAATTTCTATATTGGCAATGTGAAAAACAACTGAAGATAATTCCATTAAGACTTCTATTATCATTGCAACAGTACTACAATAAAGTAGAAGACTTGATACTTTTTCAAATGTTTTAAACTAATACATAACTGCCGGTCTGGAAGAAATTATACATATTGAATTATTTAATAAAGTTCTGTATATTGATATATTATTATTTTTTGGCTAGGTTGTTGTTAATGCAAAAAATTATTGCATTGATTTTAAAAAAAAGATTTAACTAAAAGAAAGTGAATTTTTAATTAGATAAAATATATTTTATCGACAGAATGGGTAAGAAAAAAAGCTTTTTAAGATTTATATTTTTAAACGATTACAAGAAAAGTTTGTATTTGAAGAAGTTTTACTTCTTTCTCTTTATTTATCTTTTGTGACTATTTTCATTCATTCTTATTCTTAAGTATTTTAAATTTTAAATCTCTTGAAAAACCTTTTTCAAATTAATCTCCTATTTGTGCTTCTAGGCATCAGATTAATTTATTTAGCTTAATTCAATTCTATTCTGGAAAGGTTTTTAGAAATCTGCATATATCCATTCTTCCATTAAAAAATGGCACCTATCTTAAAGTTAACTGCTATTGCACGTTTCAGCAAAATTTTGATAATTGATTGCCTTCATTTATAGAGCAAAAATTTTTTCCTTCTTATATTATTTTTTGTTTCTTCTCAAGCTTGAACTCATAACCTTTCTGTTCGTTATTTTCAATACTAAGTGGATTTTTCATTAAAGGGAATTTAATAAATCATTTTTGATATGAACTATGATAAAATTCATCTGATATTAAAAAGCCTTTTCAATTCTTATTTAAAGATGTGTACCTTTAGGATCTTCATTCTATTCATAGTATAAGGCTAATTGTAGAAAATATATATATGATTGAGCAATTAGCCAAAAGCATGTGAGGGTAAAGTAATGATTATGGTTGCTCAAAACGATGAAAACAGGTTAAGGACTTGTGATTTTGTTAGATCTAACATTATTCAAAACGATGAAACCAACCATAAACAAACTACTACATTAAATATAATGTTATTGATCCAAATTCTTTTTTCTTTCTATATCCTCTACTTTATTACATGATTAAATTCCGTACTAAATTCAAAGTTAGAAATCAATATCTCCTCCTGATAACAAATCCAGTTTATTTTTAATGATGGATTTGAATTCGATATAATTACCTTGAAAAAATCTTGCCCTAAAATAACCAAAACACTTTTATAATTCTAAAAGCTGCATAAGTTAATGAAATTTCTTTCATGTACTTTATCACAAATAAATGTGCCTTATTTATAGGTTTGCATCAGCTATTCTTACTCAAATGAATAATTATCAACTACAATCAGATTTCTTGACATCAAATGCAATATATTAGTAATTTTGTGATAGTTTTTGCTTAACTGATGTAGAAATTATCTTCTAAAGTATAATCTGATATTTATGAAGATTAAATTGATATCTTATCTTATTTATTAACGTTCTTATTTTCTAAGAGAACCTTTTATTTTATCAAAGGTAAATAAAGTTTCTCTCCTCATACTTGTTATTGACTGCTCTTAAATTTTTGCCTGAATGATTTTTGACAATATTTTTTGAATAAATCACATTTAGTAGATTTAATAGAATTATATAATCAATAAATTAGTCCATCCTCGATTTCTATTTTTATATTATGGTTCTTTTAATATGTTTATAATACCAAATATAAGGTTTCAGTTTTAAATCAAAGATTGATAACGATAAGTATAATATTTTTGAAAATTTATTAGTTGTTGCAGAGGTTTAGCCTTATGATGCTATTATTTAAAACTTCAATATATTGGTTAGAATTTTTTTACTATTTATCTTCAGATAGATCCTAAGACTCTAATCTAATTTTTCAAATGATAATTTGGTTTCATACTAATTCTTTTTTTTTTATATCTCTTTAGGAGACACTCTTAGAGGCATCTATCATCATACGTCGACAGGCCCACCACTTTTTTAATCTTTCACAATCACTTATAATTATGTTCTAAATCACTTCAAAATTATACTCATCTGCCTAACTTCTTTTAATGTCATCCTTGTCTATATCTTTTTCCTTCCATATAACTTGTGAATTAGTGAAGTATATATTATTGGGTTATTAAATTTTGAATTTAAACAGTTTAATTTCATAAAAATTTAAATATATGATAAATTAATAATAACATTATGGAATTTTAAGAATTAGAATGGAATTAAAATTAAATAAATACAAAGACCTAAAGATATTATTAAAATTTATATTTTAGTCTATTTTCGTAACTAATAATTAAGTTTGTTTTATTAAAATATGTTAAATTTAATTGAATAAATTATATAAAAGATATCCATATTAATTAATGGAAGTAAGTATTGTACAAATAAATTTTGGAGATAGCATAATTGTGGGTAGTTTTGGAGAGAAATTACATTTTATGAATCTTAAGATTAATAAGAATGATTTTTTAATATAATATTATTTAATTTAATTTATATTTTTAGTTCTTAATAAAAATGAGTTTTGATGAAGAATAAGATAATTTATATTGAGGATTAAACATCAATTAAATTTCTGCTTAACAATAAAAATTTCGTAGATGATAAATATAAGATTTGTAAAAACTAATCGAATTATAGTTATACAAAAATATTTAGTTTACAAACACTATGATTTATTGTAAGGATTGATATAAACCTGTTAAATAATCTTAATAAAGCAAATTTAAGATTCAAATGAATTGATACTTCTAAAGATGAAAATTATAGAATGAATTTAAATATACAAAATTATTATAATTCATAATAAATATTTTAATTAATCAGATTTGATTTTAGACTGTTATTTAAAAGTAGTATACAAAAAATTATTCTAATCCTTAATAAAGTGGTGACCAGAAAGTTGATCCATTCCTTACAGCATATAAATAACCATACCTTAATAAATTTATTAAGCTGTCCATTCACTTGTCCCTTAATAATGAGCCAAACCTCATCTGGTAACTATCAAATTATCTATCCTTCAACATCGAGAGAATTTTAAATGCATACTCTAAGTTTATCTTTGCTTAGTCCTTATATTTCAAGCACTGTGAAAGAAGTTGATTCCTAATCCTAATGCCTTTTATCTGATCTAAATATTTCTATTCGAGTAGCTTGGTCAGTTTCCATAACTAATAGAAGACATATTAAGCTCTGGGCACCTAATATTTGATATTGCATTTTTTTAAATATTCATGATATATATTCTGATTTAATATTATTCTAATCACAACTTTGAATTTAAATTTGGAAAACCAATATATAAACTTTTGGAAATATCCTCCATTCTAAATTAATTAATAATTAATTTGATGGAGATTACTATTGAGTTTGAAAATCCTATTATTTTGATACTGAGCCATGTTTGATCATTTTCACAGATGTTAATTAATATTTTGGAATTCCTTTAATTATGCATCATTTAAGTTTTTATAACAATTACAAATCTTCCCAACTATTCTGAAACTTAGTCTTCTCTTTAATATACTATTCCAATGATTTTTAATTATATTATTGGTTCCAGTTATAATAATAAGAAAAACGAAACCTTTGAAATCTGAAATTATTACTCAATATCTTAAATGAAAATATTGATAGACTCTTATTTGGATGGTTATAATTATTAAAATATAATAATAATTTTAAGGTCTTTAATACATTATATTACTAATTATAATATATATTTATATCAATAAATATGATAAAAAAACATTTAAATAAGCAATTCAGATCCTTTGAATCCATACTTTCAACTTTGATCATTATAAGGTCTCAATGTATAATTATTGATTTTTTGGATACCTAATCTTAATTGGTAATTATCATTAAATATTTAAGTTATGAAAACAATAATTGTAACAAGCATTCTTTTACTAAATATTTATAGCATCAAGGTTTTTAGCAATTTATGATTTACAATGAATAATTAATTTATTGACTTTAATCAATAATTTGATTGTATTATTATAGCATATTGCCTAAAGAGATTTATTAATTTTTTTTGTTTAATAAAAAATGAAATAAACCTTTATTTTCTCTGAAATTTCTCTGTAAAAATTGATTATCCTTATTTTATTGTTTAATGTCATTCCATAAATATCAGAGAAGATTATTAACTTCTAAATTTGATGATCATAATGAGGTGTTGTCATGGAATTAATTAATTAATTACAGATACAGTATAACCAAAATTGTTAGAAAAAGCTATGATAGAGACTGATATTACATAAGATTGATCTAATTAATCATTTAAGACTTTAAATTTAGTAAATATTCTTCTCAAAAGGTATTAGAACTATAAAGAATATTATGTTTAAAATTATGATTTTTACAAATTTTGAATCTTCAGATTTAAATAGATAAAAACTAGTTATAACAACCAAGACCTACAAAATTGAATAAACATGGTCAACTTCTACTAATAATGGATATATATATGTAATGACATTAGCTTAAGAATAATTTGGAATAGTAAGTGAAAAATAATTATCAGATTTAATTTGGATTAAAATAGTAAAAGATGATGGTACTTTTAGTAAATATACCTTCAATATAGCAACTTATACGGATGTCTATAATTAAACATTTAATAAAGATTAGATCATGTGTTGCTCCTTATTTTCCAAATAAATATTTTTATAGGACTAGCAAGTGTGGATTGTACTTTAAGTGCAATATCTGGAATTGGATTTTGCTATTGGGAAACGTATTTTATGACATAATTTTAAATAATAGAACTTGTCAAATTACATGTTATATGATAGATGAGGTGGCTGCATGTAAAACAGGTTCTGTATTATCTACTGAAAGTGCATCTACTCTTTGTGATTCATTGAAACATCCAATTTATAATATGATAATGTTTGTTGTGACAAATCAGAAGGAAAACTGAATTATGGTTTTGTGAGATTTATCAAAATTAGCCTAGTGATGGAACAACTACATTGTCATCTCTAACAACATAGACTTCAGAAACTATATTTTTATTGCATACTGTAAATTTTTGGAAGGTCATGCCATCGCTTACAAGTTTACACACAGCTGCCAATTTTTAATCATTCTTAGGAGCCATTATAATTTTTATAATATTTAGAAACTGCATAATTAGATTAACCAGATTCAAATCCCTTAAATTTCAAGGTTATTAAGCAAATTACTATTTCATTAATTTTGCTTTCATTTCTTATTCAAGAAATTCAATTACATTAAATGGATAATAATATAGTACTAAAACTATTTAGACCATTAACAATAAAATATGATCAACGCTTCAGTAACTGTTTTTGTTGAATTATTTAAATTTCTTATGGGTAATGCTCTAGAAATAAGGGAAAGCATGGTCAGATACAATTTGTGCTTGATTATCAATATTATTATTAATAATATTAAAATTAAATAAATTGTGTGTATAAAATTAAAAAAGTTTTAGTCATATATGGCTTTAATTAATTTTAATACATTATAAATGATAAGTCTTTCTGAAAGGAAAATATAAATTCATTAAAACAGAGGATTAATTTAGTTACATGATTTATGTAAATCTTCAGAACTTTTAGTATTATAATTCTTCATCAATATAGAGATTGAACAATATAGCATTGCAACCTAATAAAACTAATAAGGATACCAAACCATAATCACCAAGATAAAGATACTTATTTCTTCAAATTACCTTAAATAAATAAAACTGGTTAGAATAAAATAGACAATTAATTCAAATACCAATTATAAACATAAAAAATGTATTATATTATTATCTTCTATTGAATTTATAAAGATAATTCACTTGATAATATAAGCAAATACAATAAATAAATAAAGATATCTAAGATATCTAAGATAAAAATAATCATTATATTTATAAAATTGAAGAATTATATATTTTATGCATTTATAATTAATATTTATATTCTAAGGGTTTTAGGTCGGTTAATTATTATTAATATATTATTTTATCCTATCAGGTATTTCTATTTCATTAAATAATTAACCTTTTGATTTTATAATTTACTCTTAACAATATTATTTATGTTAACATCTAATAATAATCTATAATATTTAATATATTAAATTAGAAAAATTAAATTGTTTTTAGAATTTAATAATAGATTTTATTGAATCACTTACTCCAAATATTATGAATTTAGTAGGATAAAACATATATAGCTAAACAAAATTATTACCAATAAAATTGATATTAGAAATTATGTAGCTAAAGTTAATGGTTTATTAATAGGTGATTCTTTGCGAAGTAAAAAGGTTTGAAGTATCAAATTTTGAATTAGATGATTTACATAATGAAGTTTTAATAATGATGATAAAATTTAAGATTAAAAAGATTTGATTTTTCATCTGCTTTATAAAAAATGTAATCCAATAACTCTTCCTAGAAGTTTTCATAAAATACTTGAACATATTATTCAAAGATGGGTTTTAGAGTATGAAGTTATTGAGAATGAATGTAAAAGAGAGAAAGCTGAATGTAATTTGACATTTTTAGGTTGATTAATAATGTTTAAATAAATAAATAGAATTAATTATATTAAAAAATAAACTTAAATCAATTTCTCGTAGTATAATATCAACATTCTAGGATTCATTGATGAGAACAATTATGATTATAACCAAATTAACTTATTTTTTTGAGGAGATATTGCTGAAGAAAAATTAGACTAAAAGAATCCTATTACTTGGAAAGATTTTGATATGAATGATAAAGTTTCATATATTTAATAAAAAATATTACTATACTAAATTCAGAGAATTTATAGAAAATTATTTATTTCTCCTGAATTGAAGCACCTGAATTATTTGGTGAATAAGAACAACATTATGAATAATGAATGGAAATTATAATAAAAGAGAATGAGAAGATTGTTAATTCTAATAGATAATATATTTTTTATTATTATTTAATTGTATAATTCAACTATAAAGTAATGAAAATAGAAAAATTATAAATTTAAAGAAAAGCAAATATTAAAGTTATCAGGAATAAGAAGAATTAAAAGTTAAAAATCTCGAAATCTTGGTCGTTTGATTGACGATTAAGATCCATGGAAAACAAATTAAAAATTTGTAGTAGTTAATTATTAATTAATTAAATTGATACAAATCCAAAGGCAAGAAAATTCTTTGCTTTAAGATAAGAAAAAGTATAGATTTTTCAAGAATGAAACCTGAATAAAAAGCTTAAATTATAACTCATTTATAAAAGATTACTAAAAAACATTTTGTGGAATGTGTGATAATGGAGTATTACAAGCAGCTGATTTTGGAATTTCATTATCTGATGCAGAAACATCTTTGGTTGCATATTTTACTTCTAAAATTTAAAATATATATTGTGTTGTTAAATTATTAAGAGTACCTTTAATTACTAGTTTTTAATGTTTTAAATATATGATTAGGATTTTATTTTAATTCAAATAGAATTGATACACTTATTCAAAATAATCATCAAAGCTTTGTTTTTCATTACTTTATTTAGTTTCTCCATCCAACTTAAATTCAATAATAAATAAATCTATAAAAGTATTCTAATTATGAATATATGAAAGAGTAAAATGTTACAATAAAAAATTATATCATACAATAGAATGCCATTAAAGTTTTATGATATGATAAGATAAAGATTAACATTACCAAGGAAATAAGAAATTCCAAAGATTGTAGAGGAGAAATAAATAATTTTTTAGAGTACTAGTAATTAAATCTATTAAAATATTTCTAACAAAAAAATTAGATAATGCTATAAGTTATAATATTTATGGACATTATTTAAATATTAACTAACTATATTGGATACTGGAGCAATATTTTAAGAAATTTATTGAAAGCAGATTAAACAATTGGTATAGCTTCTACTTATTTAGCAGGTTGATGAACTACTTAAAATCTATCAACAGGAATATATATTAATTATAGTGATTTAATTAAACACCTATCCCTTTATCATAGAATACTTATGGAATATATTCAATTTGATCTTCAACAGCTTAGTATTCTGCTAGGCATTTTCTCTTGATACTTAGATTCTTTATTTGACTTCTTCAAATTCTATAACTGATTTTTCATAAGGAATATTAGAGGATTTGCTACAAAGGAATTTCCAATAGCAATTGATATTAAAGAATCTAGTCCTAATTAATTAGGATTTGACTTAGATACTTATGTGAGCAACTTTGGAACTGTTAGTAGAGATTTAAGAGTTATGAATTCTGGTTCTTAAGATGTAGAATTGGAAAGGGAAATATAATTTAGGAAAAAGAACAATATCGGATTAGAGTAATATTAAAATAACATTCCCATAATTAGGATCAAATTAATTATTTAAATTATAGAAAATAAACTTCCTGTATTAAAGGATGGTCCATTTAAAGTAGTATCAAAAAAAGAGAGAATTAATTAAATACAGAAAAGAGAAACATTTTACATTTTCTACTCTAGATTAGTTGCAAGACCAAAACTTATTAATTAAGATAAAATAATAGGAGAAGTTGTGTTTTATGTAAAAAGTGAGCTATTGCAACAAATTTGAAAAATTAGCAGGAAAGGCTTTAGATTAAATTTTTGAAATGGTCTAGGGTTTTAATTCAAAATAAGAAAAGAAGTTAATCCTATTCAATAGTTAAGAATCAAATTTTGTATGCAATTTTGAAATTGAAGGATTATTCAAAAACATCAACAAATTCCCCTGAAAAATATAAGCTTAGTATGAAAACAGAAATTGCAAAAACATTTAATTTAGTAGAATTATTATTAAAATTTGAAGGGGTTATTAGCTTAATGATTCAGTTAGTTCTTACTTAAAAAAAAATATCATCATGGATAAATTAATATTTTTTATGCAAACGGAAATAAACAATCAATTTAATTAAAAGGAATTATATTGAGACTTTTTGCACACTTAAATACTTCTTTTAGAAGGAGCTGAAGTGTTGGATTTTGGAGAAGTATAGGAAGAAAAAACTATTGTAATATATATATCAAATTAACATTGATAACTGCTTATCAAAATTAAAGTTGAAGAATTATATAATTTAATGGTTTAATTTTTAAATAATTTATTAATAATAAAATGGATTCGAAAAAACAGAATTTCCAATCAACATTTCGAGAGATAACTAACCTTTCAACAGATGGAATGATTCAATTTATGAATAGTTGTATCTGAAATAATGGGAACTCAGAAAAAGAGGTTTTTTATACTATAATTTAAGGAATTTTTTTTAGTATTAAGTTAATGATCACTTTTATTTAAATGGATTCAATTGATTCTCTTAGTTCATTTATATATTAAACACTTTATTTCTTATTTCATTAAATTAAGACCAGTGTTATCTGGTTCAAAAATCCATTTTATGGATGTATTTTCCTCATCCAATTCATATTCTTCATTTAAAGATTTAGTTCTGAGTTTTGGATGATCTTTTGGTGTAATTTATCCCTTTTCAATAGCAGCTGGTAAATTTTCATGTAATGAAATAGCATAAGTATGTAAGATAGATATAAGGCTAAATTATAAATGACAATAATTTGAAATCAAAATCCCCTTTAATTTCAAATATTATAATTTTTCGATATATTCATATATGTCCATTATTCTGATCTCGATTTAAATATCTATATAGGTAAATATCTCGTAGTCATACACATTAGGAACTCGATAGGAATTGAGCTTTATAAATTGGATTATATATACAAGACTAGTATTTATAAAATGTTATGTATTCGTTGCAATACTTATTAGATGTAACAGATATTTTCGAATTCAAAAGGAGGAAACAAAACACATAAATAATTAATGAAAATGATTTACAATATAATTAATTTTTTTTTACTTTTTGCTTAATTAATCCATTAAGTAATTGTTAAATTGAAATATATATTTGTTTATTTGACTAATCGATTAGATATTTCTGCTTTAATGAATAGTATTGAAATGTTACCATATCTATAAAATTTCTGTTTAATTTTACCCTAGCTAAATTAATTAAGTAATAAAAAATAAGAGAATTCGAATCGAAAGATAAAGTACTGATAAACCAGCAAAAAACTACTAAGAAATGTTAAAACATTTAGTGTAAGAATGTTTGGGATAGGAAAATTAAATCTAAAAGGAATGATATATTATTCTTTTGCAAGAAATATTCCAAAAATATATAATAGAGGAAATTATTGTAATTTTCACGAATAATTATTAATATTGTAGTTTCATTTATTAAAGATTGACATTTCTTTACAATAACCATATTGCTAACAATGTTCATCTTTCACAGGTAGATAATGCGGATATAGTTTAGTGATTCTTATTGCAGTTTAGAATTGGAACATTTAAATCTAATGATGCACTTATATTTTAAATCAATTTCACTATGTGCCACAACTTTTAGATTAATTATTTACAATGATATTACTTTGGATGTTTTATTGACATTGAAAAATGAAATTATTGCAAATCAGAAACAATAATAATACTTATTATATTTTGATGACTGGAAGTAGATTTTGTTATGTATTAACATAAATATGTACATTAATTAGTATTAGTGTTCTTAAATGATAATAATAAAGCAACTTATTGTTTAAGAAAAGAAGGTTAATATAATGCTTAAGAGTCTTTTCTTGTTTTATTATCACTTAGCCTTTAAACTAAGTTGTCTATAACAAATAAACTTGGTGTTATTTATTAAAGGATTAATCATCGAATATTTGTGCCTTTTAAACTGGAGATAATAATTTTAAGCAGAGTACTTGCGAATTAAAATTACTCTATAATCATAAAGCGATTGTGACTTATATTTATCAGAGTGTCAATTTTACAAAAGCTACTGTAATACAAAAACAACACTTTGTAATTCATATGCAATTACTTCTACTATTGCTGATAAAATTGCATTTTTACGAATTTTAAAAATACATCAAATTAATATTGTGGATATGTAAGTGAAATTATTATTGATATTATTAATTGATATTGGATATTTATTGTTAAGCAAGAAAATCTTAAGATGGATATGTTTGTACTTATGCTAGTAGAATTTATTGTTCATAAATATATGCACCTTTTTGTTATACATTTGTCACAGTATCAATGAGATTTTCCTTTAATTGTTCATATTCGGATACATGCTATTTGAGTTCGAATTTAAATACTTGTGATAAATATTAATTTAGGATTAAAATTGAGGATATAAAAATAATTTATTGTAGATATGTATTATCAGGGTGTAATTATAAGTTTGATGATATTAAATGTTGAAATTAATTAACATTATGTAATTATGGTTAATTAAACCTAAAATTAATGAAAAATTATAAAATATAATCAAAATTTAATAATATTTAATAATAATTCTTTAAAACAATAAATTGATAAATTTTGTATAATTTTAAAGAATAAGTGATAATGATAAAAAGAGTTAATTTAAAATAGAAAGAGTTAGAATAGTTATAGTTCTTCTGATTAGATTCCTGCTCAGTCATAAATTCCTGAACATTCACTAGCCTTATCACTTTTATATTAGCATTATAATTTAACATCTATCTCTCCCTTTAAATTTTAAAGCATATCTTAATATGTGCATTTCTAATTTGATAGGTTTGGGATATAATTACAGAAGCTTGCTTTAATGAAGTATAAGTACCTAAATTATAATAATTATCACAATAATTTATCATTGTGAAACAAGAATTAATATAGAACTGCACCCAAATATAATTTTATCCATCTTAATTTTTGTATTCTCTCCAATAATTTCTCTTTCATTAATCATCACTATTTCTAGTTTAGATATTGGTGCAATCTATTGTTGCCGATGTCTTACTCATATGTATAACTTTTTAAGTTGCATGTTGATGAATTGTTTATTAGTGCATCATGTTCCATCATAGCTTTATGATATATCATGTTATATTAATTAAGAATTCTCAAAATTTCTCTGAAAATAAAACATATTTTATTTTAAAATAAAATTAAAAACAAAAGAATCATTTTATCAAAGAAAAAATTAATATCAAATAGTGTAATGAATTAATATAATATATTCCTAAACATAAAAATACATATAAAATGCATTATGATTTACAAAACTAATCTTGAATAATGAATATAAAGTCAAACATATCTACAATAGTTTATTAATCTTCTACATCATTAACTCCATTCACATATTTAATTAAAAAAAAATGTAGTTATTGCTGATCAAATATATAAATAATTATTAAGCATTTTAATTAAAACACCAGATTAACCTTCTTATATAAATGAAAATGCCTTTATCTTGCTAATACGATACGAACTTTTATTTTTGTTATGATTAAAAGTTCAACAGGGCTTTTCACATAATAAAAATAGATACTAATGTCCTAATAAATCAGTTATAATAACAGTGATTTTGTATTATTTTTCTATACAGGATCCACATGAATATTTAGTACTTGTTGAATAATGTCCTTCATCTCTTAACTTTTATAAGCCACACTCTTCATACTAAAAGACCTTTTTAACAAGAACTGTGATCTTATTAGTTTTTTTATTATATCTACTTCATTTAAACTTCCAAGACAATTATCGATTTTGATTACAATATTATATATACTTTTCTATATTGATATATTATTTTTTGATACAATAATATATATTTACTTATTTAATCGGTATAAATAGTTAATATCCTTCAATTTCAACTAAGCTGATTTTTTATTTATTTTAATTAGAAATATTTTGAACACAATATTCTAAGATCAAACTATTTATCATATTACTAATTTTTTATTGATGGATCAGCGTATTTTAAATTTAATTTTATTGGAGATATTTATTTTTCTGATAGACATATGAAATAAGAATCATATTACAAAAATATTTGAGAACAATTTGATTCCATACCAATCTAATTTAATTAAGTAATAATCTCAAATTAAATATTATTAATGAAAATTTTAGAATTTTATCGCGTATTATTTAAGGCAATTACTTTTTGGAGATGATTAATCTTAGTATTTTCATTGATTGAATTTAAAGGTTTTTGAATTATGTAATGATAGAAAAGATTCTAAATTTATATCAGAAATAATAATATACTATAGTATTGGCATACGAAATCATAATTTAAATTCTTAAATACGTCAAAGCTTATACTTAAGAATCACTTTAAATGCTGTAGACTTTAAATTAATAACTTAAACAATAAACTTACCAAATAATATTACTTGACCATAATCCAATGAATGCAAAAACATCTTTGAGATAAATATTTATTAATGAAAGTTAAATTTATCCATCACGATTAATTATATAATTACTATTTCTTTAGCATGGAACAAAGGATTTACATAATATCCTTTTTCTTATAAGCAATCAACAAATTTATATAATCCTAAAAATGTATAAGTAGAAAATTGTGCAATGAAATCATTTAATATTAAAGAATCTATATCAACAAAACTTAATTCCTTATTTCCACTTCCTTTTCGAATTTTAAGTGACTTTATTTAAACTTATTAATAAGTAAACTAAGGAGATCTATTGCAATTTCAAGTAATTCAATGTTGGATAAATGATTTCGTCTTATTATCTATTAATTATAAATCAATAAAAATAATTTATTTATTTTCTTGGTGATATTTTTATTCAATTAATATAAATTTAGAGTCCTCATAATATTAGTTTATCTTAAAGAATATATGAAAATTACTTTACATTAATTTTCTAATTTATAATCAATGTGGAATTTGATAAAAGTTAATTTTAATTAAATCATAAATTTTTTATCTTAGAATTTGAATGTTCAAATTAAAAACTGTAGATTTTTAATAATAGTTTATGAAATAAAATAAATATTTATAATGATTGTTTTTTCGGATTCTAAATGAAAAAGTTTGTCAACATACTGGATATTATAGTTATTATATCTATAATTCATAATTCTAAATAGAAATATCATCCATGTTAGTTAATCATAATTACTAATTAATGGTAATAATTGTGCAAAAAAATTCTTTAATTCGACTGATGCATCATTGTTTGTACCATATGTAACTTGAAATCATTATATATTTTATAGGAAAGCAATATGAAATAAAAGTTATTTTATAATTCCAATTTGAATTGGCTTCAATTTGGAAATATTATTTAAGAAAAAAATATTTTTAGTGTTTCATCAAGTTTCACATATTTAAATTTTATAATTGATGTAGATCTATCATATGAGAATTTTGTACTGTTAGATAATTATAGTTTTCACATCTTTTTCCTTATATCAAGAGTTCAGCATTAATAAATAAGATGTAGAGAAAAGGTGTTTTCACTGAATTTTTATTGTTTTCCTTTATTACATTTATGAATGGGTTTTGTTAGCTAACAATTTTAATAGAAATGATTTAGATAATTTTTGATTGGCCAGTAAAGATAGATGAGATTAATAAGCTTATATTATTTAAATAAATGATTGATACATTCTTCTTTAAAACTAGATGATGAAAATAAATCGTAATTAAAATATTGGATTGCTTGAATTATATTTTTTATCCTTTCTTCACTTTATCCATAAAATTTCTATTATATTTATCAATATCAAAATGTAAATTTAGAGAAATTTCTGATTTCATTTAACATCAAGCATAATTAATTGAATATTCTCATATATCCCTTTAAATATTGATTTGAAGAATAAGAAAACTCTTGACAGGAAAAATTAGGGTTAATTGATCTGATTTCATTCTATTCTCTTTGAAGACATAATGAACATTCTTCAAAAAAAAAAGAGATAGATCCAAGTCCACTTGAATCTTCTTGGCCAATATAAGCATACATTTTGAATATAATGATCAAGTGTTGATATGTAATTTGGACATTCAATATCCCCAGAGATTTCAAAAATTAAGTTAGACTCATTGTAACAATAATTAAATTCAAATTTAGCATTTTTACTTATAACTTCTCTAACCTAAAGTATTCTATATTTTGAGAATCTTTCATTTAGAAAAATTCATTAATTAAGTAATTCTTCTAATATTATAATATCAACGTATAGAACAATTTAATCCAAATTTCAAACATTTTCTCCAACTGGCTCCTATCTTAAAAGAGAATATAGAGATTAAGGAATATATATATTCTCCATTTACATGTTAGATGTATATTTGAACATTATTCGTATTATAAGTGCTTTATTTAGTTCACTAAAATATCCTTCTTTGTATTCAAAACAAATAGATTATTATACATTAAATTTTAAACTTGATAATATGCATTAATTATTTTAAAAGTAATGTTTCTCTTTACAAATAACATAAACAGTATTTGACAAATTTTTTTAGAATGAAATTTAGAAAAAATTTGAGAAATCATCTTCTGGATTACAAAATTCTTATAATCCTTAAATAATTAAAGACTATTATCTTCATTAATTAGATAAATCGTACAAAAGAAAGATGTTGATTCATTTATAATTTATAGTGGAGTTTTAATGTTTCCTATAAGCATTTTAATTGATTTATTATTGTGTAATGTATGAGGTTTTAATGCCAAGTCATTAAATTGAATAGACAAACAAAACACAAAGAAGATCTGAAGAAGATTCTTATGTCTTTAAAGTTAGAAAAAAATAAATAATACTATTTAATACAATTTTGAGTGTAAGAGGTTAAAAATATCCAAATAAATATCTTAAATACTAATGTTGGATAAATTTAATTGAATGATAAACATGTTTTCTCTTTTTCTCAATATCCCTCATTTCACCTGCATTCATTTTATCTTCAATTAATATTCTATTTTGATCTTGAGAACAAGTAAGAAAATTATTATACTAAGGTCCATTACAAATTGAATAAGAATAATTGTATTCTAAAATTTTATATAAATAAATATACAGTAAATTTATTTTTTATCAGATTCATAATTATAAGAAAATTTGAATTTAGAGATTTATCCCTTTAACCACCTTGTTTTACAGTATCACTTCAAAATAAATAATGTGTTTCCTAATATCAGATAATGTATTTGGTTATTTCTTGATGAATATCCTTATTATATATTGATGCTTTAATAACTTGGCATTATATTCAATTTGAATATTGTAGAACTTCAGAACCAAAGACAATTTTTATGTTAAAATACTTTGCAGGTAATTTAGACAAAGAGGATGATACCAATTCTATTGAACAGTCAAGATGGGCTCATTTCTTCAATTATTGTTAGTTAAATACACTAAGTAAATTAATAATTGCTACAACGTATCCTAATTTAAAAAAAATGAAAAAATGTAATGAAAATTTCAAATTTAAACTGATATTATGAATTCATCTTAATCTCTTGATCAAATAATTTTGAATACGCAGCATCAACTAAACTATTTTTTTAGAAAAATTCTATTTTTTCTTTATATAAAGGAAAAACATATATTCAAAATTATAAATTTTATAAATCTATCAATAACAATGTATAAATTTCTCTTACAGATAAGAGGTTTTTTCATTTTATTATTTATATACTATTAAAAAGAAACTTATTTATTATTATTTAATTATTTATTTGTTAAACTGCAGTTTATTGTGTGTTTTTTATTCAGAAACCAATTTTTTATTCAATGTTATTTATAAATAATTAATAGTTAATTATTCCACTAATATTATAATAAAAAATATCATATATGGTTTCAAAAAAAGAAAAAAGTTAAAAGTTAAGATAGAATATTATATTTATTTTTTAATTTTTAAATTAAGGAAATTCAAACATTTTGAA
This sequence comes from Paramecium sonneborni, assembly GCA_905182985.1. Lineage (NCBI taxonomy): Eukaryota > Ciliophora > Oligohymenophorea > Peniculida > Parameciidae > Paramecium > Paramecium sonneborni. The sequence goes on along the minus strand of CAJJDN010000189.1, from coordinate 113,484 downwards.
TTAGTATATATAGTATTTAATATTAGGTATTACTTTCATGTTTATATAAGAACCTAAACTAAATGTTCAAACTTTCATAGAGTTATAAAGATAATTTATTTAAATTAAGAAAAAATAATGATATAAAAAAAAAATTATCTTTACTGCAGATAAAATATATCTACTAATGTCTTTTTATTTAAATTAAAGTATTGGTTAACATACTCTGGCTTTATTTATGAATGAATTTACATAAATAATTGTAAGTGCTTTAAAATAAGTAGAATATGAAATTAACTATAGATAAGATCCTCCAAAAATGAATAAAAATTATTAATACATAAAATACTTTGTTAATTTTGATGTTAATCATTATTAGGGGTTTAAACCGAATTTAGCATTTGCAAACTAAAAAGTTAGGTTATGTTTTAAATTTATAAGAATATCAATGATGATAACTCAAGATTCTCTAATGTCACCACTCTACATAAAGAAGAATTATGAAAAAAATAGAAATCACCTTAATGTACTTTTTATTCTGATTGTTAATCAATCAAACAAAATAATCCTCAGTTAAGAATCATTTAAATAAAATACTTAAAGCTAAATAAAAATACAAGTACTCATAAAAAAGTATATCTAATACATCTTACCTCATTAATAATATATAAATCTTATATCTAATAAATAAATAATTAATTATGAATTTACCTAGTTTCTCTCTTTAATAATTATAATTGATATAATTAGAGAAATTTTTTATTTCTTTTTATATTAATAAAATATTATTTAAATAAATAACCATTACAGTTTATGAAATAATAAATATTAGCAATAAGTTCTTAAAACAAACTTAGAACCTTAGAGGGTTCCTATTTCAATCTAGTTTAATGAGGATTCAGCATAGATTAAAACTTAAGTATTAAGAATAAGGATTAAAGTAACCTTTATATCATCAACAATAAACTTAAATTTGATCATCTGAGAATGGTATATATCTGCATGAGATGGTTGGCTGGAATTTATCTGGACCCAAGTACAGACTTAATCATTATTGTTAGAGTGGATGGGTCAATTAAAAGAAAATAAGAATAAGTATTTAGCACCTGGTAGAAATAGAATAGAAGTTCTGTATTAGATATTAAAATTCATGATTATTACTTTTAAGATTTTTACATGAATTAGATAAAGAAGAATAATTTTTTAATACATATGGCAAAGAGTTTATATTTAAGACTGATTAATAGTAAATATAGAAATTTAATTTTTAAGATATCTAATTATATTTAATATAGATCAATCAAAAACTATGAGATAATATCCATTTAATTTTGTGGATTCATAATTTCTCCATCATTATTTTCTATTTAATGAATACTACTTTTTAAATATTATCTAATAAGAGTCTGTTAAGTCAAATTTCTTATCTTTTCAGGCTTCAAATATGGTTGAAACAATCAGTTTAAATCTTAACTTTTCCATAGTTCTGATAAAAAATATTAATAATTTTAAATTTATGATATTTATTTAAGAAAATATATCTAAAGAATTAATTAGAAATTTTAGAAATTGAATTTTTTGGAGGAAAAATTAAATGAGCGAATATTAATTTTATTGTTTAAGTTTTTTTATTATTGATTTCTTTAATATAATAAAATAAGGTTATTGTTTTTTTGAGTATTAATTTTAAAAATATGTTGAATTATATAATTCCTAGTTTTAGTAGTATAGATAATTTGAATTAAACAGTAAGATTATTTGAAAGTAAAGGGATTTTGAATGAATAATATATATTACGAATTGATTATTATTAATGTAATGGTTTTTATGTTGGAGAGGCTAAGGAATATTTTCTGTTGATAATTAAATATAAATTGAAAGTATAAACAAGAGTATATGATAATTATAATAATGACTAAAAAAGAAGAAGAGTTTATAGTGAGAGTGCTATTAAATATAATAATAATTAATGGGATAACAGCGATTGAATGCAACCAAATGAACATTAACAATTTAAGATTCAAAATCAGGAAAGAAATATGAAATGCAAATTTCTAATCATTTTATTAAGGCAAGTGATTTAGAACCTGTCGATTGCGTATATTTTGCATTCATACAAGTCATCTAAAATTATTTACATTGATGGAGAAAATGGCATTCTTGAAAATTGAGGTTACTTCATCGAGAAGCCAATCTAGCTTTATGGGGTTAAAATAATATAGATGTAGTGTATTTTGCTATATTCTTACAATAGGAGTAAAAATCAAGGAAAAAGTAAATTCACTGAATAATTGGATCAATAACAACTAAAACATCACTTGAATATAAAAATAGAATAAGAAGATAACCAAATCAACCACATTAATAATTAGGATATGTTGAAAATTGTCAATATATGATGGATAGACTTAATGAATCAAGTCATACTCCTTATCTTACATTTAAGTAATAAATAAATTGAATATTATTATTTGGAGAAACAAGTTTGGGAAAATTTCTGCTCTTCATTGTTCAAACTCTAAATAATATTTGTAGAAAAATTGACAATAAAACTGCTTTAAATAATTTTTAATCGTCTGAAATAATGGTATTTATATTAAGTATAGAGCAACTTAGTTAATATTAACTAAAATTTTAACGCAAAATCTTGCTTAAAATGCTTATAATTATGTATTTTATTATCAAAACTTATAAACTTGTGAACGCTCAGGATATAAACTTCATTAAAGAATTTCTTGTAAAGTAATTTCAATTAATGATAATTAATAAATTTGCAGATGTCTAAATAATATATATAATGGTTATCCCCGAAATGAACAAAGATTGCCATATTAACTAGATGAGAGTTCTGGAAATATTTCTATTCTAAATTATCTTCCATTAATTCTTTTAATCATATTATCATTGCAGTCGTTGTTTTATTGAGGACGCATGCCATTTAAAATCTTCATCATCATAAATATCTAAAATTAAGGTTTACATATCTTTTTACTATTAAATCAAGATTATTCGAACTACCTATTAAATTTTCACTATCAATTTGCATCTCAATAATTTAATAATTCAATAACAATAATTATATTTATCTATAATAAAATGATTAAAAAGTAGGCTAATTATGTAATATATAATTAACTAACAATTATAGTATATGGGAATAAAAAATAGTACCCAAAGAAACTTCATTAAATAAAATACATTTTTTAAAAGTTTCAAATATCGTTTAATGATCTAAATGATTGAAGGCCTTTAAATTATATACTCTGGTACTTCATTACCGTATCATTTATGAGAAGCTGTAAAAATTATTGCTTCACAATCATCACTAAATAATTTTATCATCTTTTCAGCAAAAGGCCTAATATTGATTCGAGCATTAGCTTTTTCTCCAGTTGAAAATGTTTATAAGTAACACTACTTTCAAACTCATTCTCTCTTCTTCATTACAATGCATTAATGTTTCATCTAGATCAAAAACTACTGTCTTCTTAGTTATATAAAATATAATATCACCCACAATTCATATTTAGAGGGTAGGATGCTAATTTTGTTTGATTTTTTTCATTATTTTTCTTGTCTTCATTATGCATATTAATTATACTATAACAATAATTTTAAAATAGTCAAAATTATTTTTTTTCATTTTTTACAACTATATATATATCTTGGGATAATTAGATCATTTTTTATAGAGATCATGTAAGGTTTGAATTGTATTTTGTTATAACAATTTTAAGTAGGATCTTTACATTCTCTTACAATATTATAATTTACAAATTCCTAAAGTTTTTTCTTGATTAAACAAGTATTATATAAATTTCAATCTTTAAATTCATAAATTTTTTCTCGTTTTAACTCTCATGCCTTTTTAATACCCATTAATATGATTCTATTTTATTTGAGTATTCATTAGTTCTTATTGTATGAGCGACTTCTTCAACACTTTTAAAAATTTGTTCAAAAAAATTGTAAATTGAGTATGCCCGATTATCTCTACTCGTTTTTTTAAATAACATTACTTCATTGAGTAGTGGATTTCTTATATGTTTATATAAAGCCCTGATATCAATCTTTGCTCTAAACAATAATCCAAATTTTTTCCATTTAAAATTTAATCAAATATCTCTAGACTAAATTTCAGAAAAGAAATTATTAAACAATTTATAATTAAATTATCATGAGAATAAATGAGTCTATAGATGAGAGATATTTTTAATTTGACCTTTCCAGCGAAGTTTTAGGAATACAAATTATTTGTAAACAGTTAATCTATAACAGATATTAAAATTTAAGGTTGTTTATATTACCAGTTCATAAGAGATTTAAGAAAGTTATTCATTTATTTATAAATATTCTTCTTAGTTAAATATTCAAAAGTATCTCAAAGGGATTAACTATTATAAGGTGGTTTAAAGTGAAAAACACAGCCTGTTTGTTACTTTCTTGAGACCTCCTTAAGTTTAAGATTTATTAAAATTTAGGACTACACCCTTTTATAAAGCCAAATTAATCTTTAATTACATATAGCTAATTCCACTACTATAAATTGGCTTTAAGGTTAGAATTGGGCAAAATTAGTCAGCTTAAGATAGGATTGGTCAAGATCAATAAATCCAACTTCTCAAAAATTTAATAGAGTCTTTGTGATTTAATTATTCCATAAATTCTATAATAGTTAACAATTAAAGTATTTATTAGTCTATTTTTTAGGATTAAATATTTAATCCCTTTATCTGGAAGATCAGATATTAATGATTTAATATCCTATTATTATTTGTATAAAATAGACGAATTTAATCGGGAGGGAATATTTTTTTTAAATAATATAGTTATATTATAAATTTTAATATCTAGTAAGCTTACATGTTTAGTAATAAACAACTATAAATTTACACTGTATCAAGAATTTATTATTTACAAATTACTAAAAAGCCTTTAAGTTCTTAGAGAGAAATAGATGAAATTCTAAATTAAAAAAAAATCTTAAAATTAAGAGATATAGAATTTGATTGAAAGGGCAATTACTCTATTGCCAGCTATCTATTTTTTAGTTCTTATTTATATTTACATATGGCTTCTTGTATTTGGCAAATAGACAAATAAAGCATTTATAAATAGTTGAATGAGAATATTTAAATGTTCTGAATAATTACTTAATTTAGTGGCTTATGGTTCAGAAATATAAAATCAATCATCAATTTCTAAATGATTTTAACAATAGAATAGATCTCAATTAAGATTGTTGCACTCTCTTACTCTATTTATATTTTATCAACAATAAATGGATCACGCTGTTATTGTTAGATATAAATAATATGATTAGGAATATTCCATTATTTTTGAAAGAAGGAAGATCTTAGTATAAGATGGAAAAGAATATTGTTTTATGAGGCTTATTCATCCAACTAACTAACATTTAAATTAGATTAATAAATAATTTCTCATTCAAAACTAGTTATTATATATTCTAATTTTAATTTTCTATTATGATGAAACTTAGTAACTAATTCTTATGAAAGCATGTGTTTTTGTTTAGATTCACTATTTTTTTACGTAAAATAAAGAATTGCTAATTTCTTTATCCATAGCATATGATTTATATACTGTTTCGCCGCATATAAAATAACTAAAAATTTATAACTTAGCTCATTTCCTTTTATCCCAATTCCCATATCTGTTATGAAGGTTATCTTCCCATATCATTTCTTTAAACTAGCAAATATTGTAAGTTCATATTGTAAATAATAACTATTATTTTTTTTAATTATATCTGCTATTTTAAATGAAACATTACAATTCTTATTAACTTGTGTGACACTGTTTTCAAATATTATTTCATCATCAAATATGTTTATTTATTATAAATAACTAAGCTCTGTAATTAATCTTAGTTTAATTGAATTTAGAGCTAAATAAATATTAGAGCTATTCATCGAACTATCACTTAATTTTAGAAGGTATCATATATTATTTTAACAAGTTCCATATATATAATTATATTGCCTTAAGTATCAAGAGAATTTGTTTAAATTAAATCTAGTCTATCCTGTACTTGGATAATTAATAAGTAGGTTATCTACTTCACTAAATAATGCAATCTTATTGCCTGATAAATAAGCTATTATCTTAAAACATTATTCAAATGATTAGAGCATCCTTTACATTTGAATACCATCTTTGATTGCAAATATAGATCTTTTAATGATTCTTAATTCTTATACTTAAATAGAAGGATACATCTTGCTCGTATTTTTGATATAGTTTTATTTAGGTTTTGAATTTCAACATCATTCAATATGTGTTTTCATTCAAATTATCAAATTTTGACATACCTAAGATAGTGTTATTCATCTTTGTAAGTTCGTAATAATTATTAAATTTCTTTTTATTAAGTTATTTTTTGTATGATTCATCTTATCATAATAATAAAATTAAAATCTGCAAGTTGTCTTGATCCCTCTTATTGTTATGAATTCTACATAAAGAGGTAGAATCTGACAATATACTAAATTTTTCAAATTTCACTATCACTTATCTTCTTTTTTTTGAACTCTTAATATCAAATTTTTCTGAATTAAACTCCAATTTGTGAGTAATAATTTTAATTTAATCAAGATATTCTATTTATTTAATTAATTTATATCTATTAATGATAATATTTCTTGTATATTTTTCAATAAGCTTTTTTAGATTAGTAATTGAGTTTACATTCTGAAAACATCAAATGTGATCTTTCTAGATACTAGTAAAAGTTCATTTTTAATTTTCTACAAAAAGGAATCTACTCTTGTTGAGTTTATGTCTCCAAATTATTTTCAAAGAAAGAGAAGTAGATTGATCTTAATCTTCGTTTTTTTGAGAAATAGTAGGAGTGTCTTTAAATTATCCCCTATTATGATTTCTGTCTCTCATTTATTAAAATTACTAATTTTTGAATAATTACTTTCTTTTATTAATACTTCTATAAAATCTGTTGTCTTGCACTGTCATATTTCTTGTATATAGATTCTAGATTTGCTCAAAATGAACTTCGCTAATTATTCTTTAAGGTTTAAATCGAACTGTAAAATTACTTAAAATATTTTTATAGATTGTGAAATTCTTGATTTACATTAGTTTGAAATGAAAAAATGCTTAACAAATGGTTTAGCACTAAATTTTTTCTTTGTTCTATCGATCTTATCTATTATCTTAACAATCATTTTATCAGTTTATATATATTCAGATAGAGTTTTGTCCTTTAAAAGACTGATACAATATTTGAATCTTATGTTTGGAATGTAATCTAGACAATTTAAAATTTATCTAAATATATATTATTCATTTTATTTCTATAATTTTGAAATTTTTTTGTCAACAAAGGCATATAATATATATATTACAAGATTAAATTAAATACTCCTTGCTTAATTTTTTTAGAATTTTGTTAATTAAAAATGTTTATCTTAAAAAGGATAATTCAATATGTATTAATTTTAATTCTCATTGTATTAAATAGATTATTCGATGAATCGTTGTTTTTAGGTTACTGTATACATTTTTCTATGTCAATTGAGAATGTGCATATATTTGCAAGTTTCGAGGCAAAGAAGTATGATGCGCTTTTTATTTTTTTGAGGAGCAAGATCCAATTGATTATACTAATTTAATTTAAAATATTATTTTAAAAACCAAAACCCACTTGTATCTATCCTTTAAAACTATATGAAACACTTATTATTAATGTAGCTGTCAGATTCTCATTAATCTAAACCCATAATTATCAAAGTAGAAATATATTGATTAGATCGTAATTGTTAATTCAAGCAGTTAGCATAAAAAAATAACTAGTTATTTTGTTAAATTATATTTTTAATTTAAAATGCAAGATGATAAATTACTTATTAAATATTAACAATAGGTTACAAGGATCACTATATTTTCTTACACATTTAATCAACTAATTCTTAAGAACCAACCCTTAAAATAGATTTTGTTAATAGTTGTAATAAAAATGCCTAAAAAGTTATCGCTTAATGGTTTTTGCATTATGAAAGATTATAAAGATTAAAATCCTGTTAATCATATATTTGAGATTTCATTTATCTTTCAATGCATCCAGATTATCATTTAATTTATATTTTAATATCTATGTTATTAAATAAAATTAAATATTTTATACATAAATTATACATTTTATTAATAAATTTAATATATAATTAGAATATTCTATTTAAAAAAGAGAAAGTTGTCAGCAGAATACCTCAATAGGATGCTATTAAATTATTTCTGGAAAATTTTTTATTATCTAAATTTGCTTATCCAAAAAATATATAAAGGAATAGTTTTAGAACTCAAAACTTATAAAAAGGGGAAAATTATTATACCTATAATAATTTGAATAATAATCATAAAATAAATAAAAAAATAATATATACGTTTAATAAATAATTTATAATATACTACTATGGATCATAGCTAATAATATTAATATACAGCTATGGAAGAAAGTTCCTAAGAGAATCCAAGTTTCTAAAAGAGAGGATTTAAGTGTGTTATTTATGTATATTATATGCATAATTTTAAAATTCTTAATTTTCTTAGATATATCCAAGAAATGATGTTAATGTAATTGTGGCTTTTCTATTATGTGCCATATTCGAAAACTAAATAATATTATTAATTAATTGAAATGTTTATGGATGAGATTTAAGGTTATAAATTTTTTTTAAGGGCTAAAATGTTATTTAGATTATTTATCAAGTTCTAAATTTAAAAAAACTATTACATCAATTTAAAATTTGAGTTGATTAAAATAAAAACTCTTTTCAAGCGGATTCAAAAGTTTTAATGACATCATTTCTAAATTCGACTACCATAATCTAAAATCGATTTTTTTATTTTGAATTGGTGAAATATCCTTTTTTGCTACTAAAGATTAAACACCTGTTAAAATGATGTAAACTTTCTCAATCCCTTATTCAGTTGAAACAGAATCAATAGATGGTAATTCATCATTCAGCCAAAATTTTGATTTATTCAACCATCCTTTTGAATTTATCCATAAATTACTTTAATTCTCTTTAGATTAGAAGTTATCTTATTTTATCATTTTATTCTTAATAAAATAAAGGCTCTTGGAGTTATATTTACAAGCTTATCTTAAAAATCTGCCAAATATATATTAATATCATAAGCATTTAAATGCAATTTCAGAACAACTTTTAAATGCTTAATATTAACGAAATATTTTATCTAGTTCTTTTATATTTCTTCTTATTAAACTTTTATTTCATCTTAAAATTTAACTTTCTCTTTCTCCATTTTTTTCTCTTTGAAACTAAATCAAAAGTAGCTTTGGGGCAACCAAATACATACTATTTTGTATCCAAATCTTCTTTCTAGAATCCTCTGAAACTAAATTCATCTAATATTTTCTATAATTCAAAGTATTTTGATGTTTCCATTTTTAATTTATCAACTTCATTAGCATAAGCTCTATGATTTCTCTTAATTTTTTCAATATTTGCAGGATTCTCTCTAATTTTACTTAACTTCTGTAATATTCTAAGAAAATCCTGATTGTCTTCTCTTTTGCTCTTTTTACTTTATATCAACTTAGAATTTGCTAATCATAGTATATTTTTCACATGGCTACATTTTGATTACTTTACATCGATGTTAAAATATAAAACTTTAACAATATTTTTAATTTAAGTTTTAGGTTCTTCCATAAATCAATAAATATTTTAATGATCAAATATTCTATATATTAAATTAATATTCTTTTTATTTATAGAGGTAAGGAGAATTTATTGTCAATAATTTATTAAAAATGTAAAGCATTTGTAATTGATTGGATTTAATTGATTGACAATATATATAATAATACAAATTGATATAAGGTTTTTATGATAGATCAAATAGGTAGGTAGTAGAGAAATATTAAAAATGATTAATACTTAATTGCAATAGCAACTCAATATGCAAAAATTTTAAATAGCGAATTAATTGGTTGATTCACTATAATAATTTATAGATTTGTAAGATACTGTGAATAAAAATAAAAGAAATATGTGGTTAGAAAATTAAAAATTAAATGGAAGTGATTAATAAATGGTCAAGAATTTATGAAATTAGTAAGAGTACTTTTAAAATATTATAATCGAGTTCAAATAAATCATAAAATAAACTTAAATTTTGCAGTATATTATTTATATAAATTAATAGTTTTGTTAAAAGATGGCATATTTATTAATTACCAATATTTTAAAAGAGATGATGAGAATCAAAGAGGAATGACAATTGAAGAGATTATGATATTTCAAAAATAATATGCGAAAGAATTAAAAACACTTAATGGTTGCGATATTAAACAAAAGGAATCAATAATGGAAGGATAAGAACATAAATTAAAATTAAATAACATCAAGCATAAGATTCAATAAACTCCATTTATTAACCCTTAAGTAATATTTATACACATAATATTAGAATAACGCCAAGTCTTTATTGAAATTCGTGAAACCAATTTTAAGAGATTCTAAAATAGTAAATAAGTACTGAATCAAAAGCGTCAGAATTTTTATGTAAATATTCTATTATCATCAAATCCTAGTAAGCTCTTTGATTAACCTGGATATAATAAAATTTCTATTACATAATTAGGAATTTAATCTAAGCCATTCATTTAGATTCTCTAAGAGAGAAGATCTTATATTTATGTTTCAAATCATTTGTAATCTTGGATTCTTAGAGTCTGTTGAAAAGAATTAAAATATCAAATAAATCAAAGGAATTTTGAAGAAACCTTAAGAAAATAAGCCAATTAAAAAGATGTTTCATCCTATCACGTAGTTTAGGATATATAACCTAAAATGCAATAATTGGCTTAAATGTTAAATAAATATAAAATTTTAGCCTGGAATGTATTCTTAAGGATATTAATTTATATTAGTAACTTTATTACTTGATATTATACAAAAATTAAAGGAAATTGATGAGGAATAATATAGAAAATTTAATCATTTCTTGAAACTAAATTGAATGACAAAAATAAAAAATAAATAAAAAAATGCATTAAATCTCGATTAGAATTAAATCTTTTTTTAATTTCAAAGATTAAGAGTCTACAAAACAAAGCATTGTCATAAGTATTCTTCTTATATAATTTGTATAAGAGGGGATAATTATAAGTTGATTGATGATCCTCATAAAGAAGATCTGTTCCGATTTTTAAAAATTAGAATTTCTTAAACAAAACTCTCTATCCCCCTTGTCTTCAATGTAATAAAATCGTTCCTCCTTTACTTCAATAACTAAATCCTGCCATATTTATAGGAAGACTAAAATAATATGATAGTTTATGTGTTGATATTTAAGATCAATACATAAGTAATTTATTTGTTATTCATCAATATTTTAAATTATATGCTTCACTAAATCTTTGATAAAAAATAAAAGATTTTTGTTACATACTATCTCATTTTTTAACATCTATATCTTATTTATTAATATATGTTTTATTAAATTAAAAAATCATTAAACGACTAAATTCTAATTAAAAAATTAACAATTGGATGGATATGTGTAACTGCATCAAGTAAAAGCTAAATCATGAGAATGCTTACAAGATATCAATATTTAGTATTAGAATGGATTCCTCAAAGGTTTAAAAATTTTCATGAAAGAACATATAGGAATTCATGAAGATGGCAAATAAATTTTATAACTGAGGCTAAATCTGCAGTGCCATACATTCATAATGAAGGAAATGTTGAAATAGAATAATGTTGAAAATATTATGATAGCAACCAAAATGGATGATGCTGAATCTAGATTGATTAATTTTAGTTTAGCAAATAAATTCGAGAAATCAAAATTATAATTAATGAAAATTACTATTTAATTATAAGATATTTAAAATCTATTTTTTGTCTAATGTATATGACTCTGAAGTTATATAAAGAAATATGATCGAAAACTTAATATTTTGTCTCTTGGTTTATTATTGTTTACATAAAGTTCTTATCGATTTCTACCATAATAGAAAGATACATAGATTTCATTGTTTAGCATAGTTTCTCTTCCTTTGACTTTGTTTTTGGCAATCTTTTTGATTGCATACTATTTCTCAACATTATTTCGCCTTATTGCTGTCAGAATTTTACCGAAATCCCCGATTCTTAGAACTTTACCGAATGAAAATATTTTATGTATGTCTGCAGTTGACCTAAAGATGTAATCTATGTTGTTGTTTACATTGCAACAATTTTATTTATGCCTTTAGGTTAGAAACAACCCATTATTTATTTATTATTATATTGACTAATTACATATGATTTCTAACAGATTTCAAATTCTTTTGAAATATATCTAAATTTTATTATGACTCAAAAATTATATCTAACAATAAAAAAAATTAAAATTCATATGTAATCTATCAATACATTTAAAAGATCTTAGTTTAATAAATGCTCCATATAATGGGCTAATCTAGAGTAATATATGATCAGGCAAACATATTTAGTATAATATGCTGAGCAAAATATGTTAAAACAAGATTTGAAAAGTTTATCTTGACTTTGCTTAATAAAATATACGGTTTAACTGAAAGAAGGATTATAAGACATTACTCATACAGAAGTTTATGATTTTAATGGTTTTATTTTATAGTAGCCAGCCTAAATTGAATCTTGGATAAAAAAATAAGAATTAATAAGAATATGATGCTTACCAATATTGAAAAGATAAACAGAAAGAGGCATACTTTTAAGATCTCCAAAAGAGAGCATTTATTTATCAATATTAATATAAATATTGATATTAAGAATAAATTATATATTTCATAAAAATGAAGATTATAATTACATTTGTATGAATCAAATTAATAATTTAGATTTAACATCACATTAGCATCATTAAACTCTCTTTTAATATATTTATCAATAAAATTGTGATATAAAGTCTCATCATGAGTTTATGAAAATTTAAATATGATTACTTACTATTATTAATTTTGTGAGACTTCTCCTTAAAAGGAGAATATACTCAAATAATTTCATTTGAGTTTATTTATAAAATGTTTCTCACATATTTATAATTATTAGTCATTACGTTTAGCATTCTAGTTAATGTAATTACAAGACTTATTATTATATATGATTTTCCTCTATTCTAAGCTTTTGAACAATTATTTATGTAGTTAATAATTTCTTCCAAAAACCTATTTCTTTTATTTTTGATTTAAAGTATATCTAACTTGAAACTCTTTCAAAAATTCATTAAAGGATTATCTTCTCTTTCTAATAACCTCAAAAAGAAAGTTACTTCTAAGTTTTTTTTAAGAATGCTTCCTTACATTTGATTATAATGATTTAATTCTTTTTTTTTGCCATTATTTTTCAATAAGAAATGATTTTATTGTTAATAATAAGTATTCTGGTTAATATTAATTCTATTTCATTTTAATAAAAATAATATAAATTAAGATAGCAGATGCTAATTTTCCTTTATTTTATATTTATTAACCATTTGTTTTTGAGAACTTTAATTCCAAAATCTAAAATTAACTATTTATTACTCCTTTCAAGTCAAGATTATTGACCAAAAGCCAAATAGTATTATTACTTTCATAAAAAGTGCTGTTGCATACTTCTTAATCATTATCATTATTAACAACTTCACATGATTGAAAATATATGGCCAAAATTATTATAAGCTGCCATTGTCAAATACAAAGAGCAAGCACCTGAATTTACAAATTATTGACATATTATAATGCCTCATTATAAATATTAAATTAAGATTCTTTATCTGTTTCAAAACTTCTTCTTCTATTAGGTCTAAATAATTGAACTCATCTTACAAGCTTTTTATCACAATTAATATCAGTATCCATAATAAGTTTTTATTATTTTGAAATTGTAACAGCTAGAGATTACTAGAATATATTTAATAGTAAACTAAAATAAGGAGTTATGGTGTTTCAATTAATTAATAGTTCATTATAAAAAGTTTACATTTTAAAAAAGGAAACTTCATTAGAATAAATCAATTAGAAACTTTTTGGCAACATAATGCAGCCAAAGATTATGTCAAATCGGCCTTCAAAGCTGAAACAACTACTTAGTCTTAATGATCTAGAGAATTTAATTAATCAATAGTTACTTTTTTTTAATAATTCATATTTATATACTCATTGAACAAATTCTTTTTCAGTTCCATATGTATATAAACAAATTTTAAATGATGAAAGATATCAGACAATAAGAGAAACAATTAGAGCTTAATGTAAATATTTTTATGGTCAGATCTAGATATCTAAGAAGAAAATAAAATCATTGATAGCCACAGCCATTAATATTTTGAATATATATAGAACATTTTAAAATTTCTGAATACATTTCCATATCATTGTTTAGGTTAAGCAATAGAGATGTAAGAAATCCATGTTAAAACACTATATTTGGAAATACTAATAATCAGAAATAATTAAAGTCTTTTAGGATATACATGCTGCTCCAATACAATTAAGTAATAAACCTGCTATCCAATTTTTAAAACTCAAAGTCAAAAAGGCTTAATACCAAATAGGAATTTTAACGCTTCAAAACACAATCTAATTTATTTGTAGGAGAGATGAACATTGACAGCATGTAATTATGATAGTATTGGAGAAATCTAACATAATAATTTCTTTTTTTCTATTTAAATTACAAAAAAAAAACGTCAGAAGAACAATTTAACGAAACTAAAGAAGATGCGGAACCTTGAAAACCTGTAGGTTTTAAGGATGATTCATAACATACTGAAATAAAAGTAGCTAAATCTACATATGTAAATGATATATCTATTGGAAAATCTTCAACGAGTAAATGCTTTTCTACCTGAAAGTTTTACCTGTGCCTCCTCCTGTTGAAAATGATGAACTTAAAGTTTCAGCTGACCTTAATTAATTTCCAATTAAATTTGCTGGAGCTAATGTACTAGATGAATAACCAGTTGGAGGAAGAAAAACATTTGCTATTAGTTTATACACAGAAGCAATGGATGGTGGAGGAGAATATATATAATAGACAGTTCTCCCACTTGGCTAGGGTTTGAAGTCAAAAGCATGGGAATTGAGACAGAGTATGTTTTTGAAGAAATGGCAGGACTCTTTCAGAAGCCATATGAATTGCACATATCAAGAAGATTGGAAAAAGATAATTGTAGATTGAAGAACATAGAAGTCCATGAATTAAGAAAATTGGATAGTCATACTCATTATGTCTATTCAGTATGTTTCTCACCTGATGAAACTACTTTAGCTTCAGGTAGCGACGATATTTCAATCCAAATAATCATTTTTAGAGAATTTCAAAACCAAAAGAAATACATCTCCTATAACATTGCTTGCACTTTCTAAAAATTAATCTCCAACAACATGAACTATTTCTGGAATTATAATTACAAGTATCTTTTCAAATTATTATAAAAACGAATATCAAAAAATTTAAATTCAAATATACCCTTTTTTCCTAACAACTTAGGATTTATAAAAGCATTTGCACTCATATTTTAAGCTATAATTTATGAATCAGCTACTCCTAATTCTAACACTAATACTTACTTACTTTTATTAATGTTTCTAATTTCTCATCCTCATAATCCTCTAATTCTTTATTTTCACCATTCTCTCATCATTTCAATATATTTTTTCTCTTCCCCTCTTTACAGTTACCAATATTTTATCAGCCGGTGTTTCCTTACAAAATATAACTGCTATAACTGAAAGAAGTACAGATACAATAATCATTCTAAATTGCTTTCAGTTCATCATCTGCTAACCATAGGAATCTAATTTAGTATAATATTTCAAAGAATTTGTTCTGTTATCTTCTAATAAATAAGGAATTTCTTTTAGATAATATAGTAATAACCTTTTATTATTTAATTCAGTAAATTCTTTACCAATATTAGTTTCTTCAATCTTTCATCAATTTAAAGATTATGTGATAATTTATTAGGAGGTGAGATTAGGATAGACTTTCTTTTTTAAATCATATTAAACAGCCATGAAAATCTTCTTTAAAAAATTATATCATCTCCTTCACTAATTGAACTATTAATCTATAAGCAATTATTCATAATCATAGAAGTTCTTTATTACATCATTTTTATGCTGATTATTGTGGACAATATTTGTACTAGATTTACTTAACATNTACTAGATGAATAACCAGTTGGAGGAAGAAAAACATTTGCTATTAGTTTATACACAGAAGCAATGGATGGTGGAGGAGAATATATATAATAGACAGTTCTCCCACTTGGCTAGGGTTTGAAGTCAAAAGCATGGGAATTGAGACAGAGTATGTTTTTGAAGAAATGGCAGGACTCTTTCAGAAGCCATATGAATTGCACATATCAAGAAGATTGGAAAAAGATAATTGTAGATTGAAGAACATAGAAGTCCATGAATTAAGAAAATTGGATAGTCATACTCATTATGTCTATTCAGTATGTTTCTCACCTGATGAAACTACTTTAGCTTCAGGTAGCGACGATATTTCAATCCAAATAATCATTTTTAGAGAATTTCAAAACCAAAAGAAATACATCTCCTATAACATTGCTTGCACTTTCTAAAAATTAATCTCCAACAACATGAACTATTTCTGGAATTATAATTACAAGTATCTTTTCAAATTATTATAAAAA
This sequence comes from Paramecium sonneborni, assembly GCA_905182985.1. Taxonomy (NCBI): domain Eukaryota; phylum Ciliophora; class Oligohymenophorea; order Peniculida; family Parameciidae; genus Paramecium; species Paramecium sonneborni. Next base: position 96,822 of record CAJJDN010000189.1, on the reverse strand, counting down.
CGAATATCAAAAAATTTAAATTCAAATATACCCTTTTTTCCTAACAACTTAGGATTTATAAAAGCATTTGCACTCATATTTTAAGCTATAATTTATGAATCAGCTACTCCTAATTCTAACACTAATACTTACTTACTTTTATTAATGTTTCTAATTTCTCATCCTCATAATCCTCTAATTCTTTATTTTCACCATTCTCTCATCATTTCAATATATTTTTTCTCTTCCCCTCTTTACAGTTACCAATATTTTATCAGCCGGTGTTTCCTTACAAAATATAACTGCTATAACTGAAAGAAGTACAGATACAATAATCATTCTAAATTGCTTTCAGTTCATCATCTGCTAACCATAGGAATCTAATTTAGTATAATATTTCAAAGAATTTGTTCTGTTATCTTCTAATAAATAAGGAATTTCTTTTAGATAATATAGTAATAACCTTTTATTATTTAATTCAGTAAATTCTTTACCAATATTAGTTTCTTCAATCTTTCATCAATTTAAAGATTATGTGATAATTTATTAGGAGGTGAGATTAGGATAGACTTTCTTTTTTAAATCATATTAAACAGCCATGAAAATCTTCTTTAAAAAATTATATCATCTCCTTCACTAATTGAACTATTAATCTATAAGCAATTATTCATAATCATAGAAGTTCTTTATTACATCATTTTTATGCTGATTATTGTGGACAATATTTGTACTAGATTTACTTAACATTTTCTTTCTGATAAATCTACACATTTTTGTATGAATTAACATTATTAGTTTATATTTATCTTTATGGTACTTATGTTAATTAGAATTTTCTAATAAATTTTCTTTTTTCATTTCTTATGCTAATAATTTTTCTGCTATTTTTCCAAAAACTAAATTGCTTGTTTATGTAATTTTTACAATCTCACCAATCTTACTTCCTGCACTACAAAAATAATACTTAAAATAACCTTTCTAATAACAATGCACTCAATGGTGCTCCTTCACTATATTCCTACTAATTTATATACTTTACAAATAAAAGCAGAAAAACAACCTCTATAAAAAATATGTTCAAATAAATTGCTTTTATTATTCAAAATTTATCTAATATAATATACCTTTTGTATGATGGCGCCAAATAATACTCTTAAATCATCTCTAAATAATGCATATACAGTTACAATAGTCATGAAAATCATATCATTAAAACTTTCTAAAAAGATTACAACTTTTTGCTAATAAAAATAGAAGCATTTATTACTCCCCATTTAAGATTTATCTCCTAGTTTATGTTCTAATGTTCTTTAATCCTAAATTCACAAATTTTCTACTTCTATTTCTGATTCACTAGTTCATTTATTTGGAATAGATCATCCATCTTGATAGTTGCTTTATCTATCAATAATTTTTACTCTTTATTAAATATTTCTAATCAGTAATAACTTTCTAAGGATAATTTATAAACATCCTCATTATAGTTGTAATCTCAAATAACTACAACTACGAAACAATGTAATTTTTTTTTAAATATTTATAGCATTTTCTATGATGATCTACTGTGGAGTAAAAACGGTGACAGCTATAAAATATAGATGGCTTGCTATCTAAATAAACCTAGATTTCAGAAAAAACAACTTTAACAGTTTCTGTTAGCATTACAAAAGATGCCAAAAAGTTTGTAAACCTTAAATAAATTGGTTATCAGGTTGTACTAGGAATTGAAGATGTCCTCAGAAATCAGGATTGATTTCAATTACAGGTGCATTTAGCAGCGAAACAATTCCAATTTAAACTAATAGTTGGTTTTTCGAGGCTCTTCAAGGTTTAAATTATCAATAGTAAAAATATGAGGATAAGAGCAAAATATACAAATATAGCTACAATAGTATCTTCTACATAGGGCACATGTATAATTATAAAGTATATATATAGGAAGTCAAGATGAGACTCCAAATACTCATGTACAAAAACAAATGAAGCACAGTAATGTCAAGTAGAAAAACTATTTGTAATTTAAACAATATCCCAATAAGTTATCTAGAATTATTAACGTTAAATTAAATATATACCACAATTGAAAATTATGAATATGCCGTTGATAAATCAGATCTACCTTTGGATATGAAGATTGAATTTATATGCTTAGAAGGAATGAATATAAAAGCATCATTCAATAAATGTAACAACCGTAGCACTTAAAAATCGCATTTATTTGCATACTCTTGTTCTGCTTAAATTAATTATGTTGGATTTTTCCCTAAATATATCCTATATTTTAATACATTAATGTTTAAAATAAGAAAAGCTTTCAAAACAATCATAACAGATGCCATACTAACAGATGGAACAATCTAGATACAAATCTTTTAACATAAATGACATCCATCATCAAATATGAGGTTGCCATCATCACATTATTCACATGGAGTAACATATTAATCTCCACAAATAGAATAACACATAATCTAGAACAGTAGTACTACAATCTAAACATAAATTTTAGCATCTTGGCTAACAATCTAAACATCCTCTATATGGTAATTAAATATTAGATTGTTCAAGTTAAGTCTTGATAGCATCTCCAAATTGAGATTAACAATCATAATCATTGGACAAATAAAAGCCTTATTTACAAGCATAACATCTAGTGTTTATACAGTTAGTAAAAATACTTCCATTTTAGCATTCATTTTTATATTAACTACTGCAACTATTTAAGATAGAAAGAGAAACTATCTTAAATATATTTCCATAATCACAATATTCAGAATAAAAATGAGACTTATCATAGGCAACAATTGCATCTCCACAATTGTTTTTACAGAATGAGGAATAGGGTTTAAATCCAAGAGGATCACAATCTAAACAAGTTGCAGTTTTATAATCACAATTGGACCAATCACTTTTGCAATTGAATCTGCAATTTTAACATTCATCAACATTAATAGATGTCTCATTTAGACAATAATCACTTTCAATTAAATATGCATATGCATTTCCTCATTTCTCATAACAATTTTAGGAAGACATCAAAAAACTATTTTTGAATAGTTGTGTAACACTTTATACACATATACCTTTTACACATTTTGTACAAGCTTATGCACATTAAAATTTACAATTGTAAAATCCATCAAATTATCTATCATTACCATCATCACATTCTTCATTACCATTAACAATTCCATCTTCACTTGTACCTGAACATGGTAATTAGGTTGTTTAATTACAAGTTTAACAATCATTAGGACATTAATATTAGCAATTAAAGCACAAATCATCTAAATCAAAATTTCCATCTTCACATTATTCATATCCAACTATTTAAAAATTTCCACATACACGCATACATTCACCAAGAACAAGTTAAAATCCAGGATTACATGATTAACATGTTACTGAATACCAAATCAAAGTATTATTTGAACATAATTTATAACATTGTGTTAGTGATTAATTTCTGTTATGGGACAACCTTAAGTTTAATATATATTTTACTTCCACAACTATTACTTTATTCATAATACCCTGGATTACAAGAACATTGTAATCCTTTTAATATTCTATTTGTTGTTAAATCACAAGATAAACAACCACTGATTTTTGTTATAAAACAACTTAGACTAGATGAATGACATGCAATACAAGAATTTGAGGATCATACCTGAAATACATTAACATTTATTGACTTTTGCATTTTTAACAAACTGGATTAGAACTTACAGAATAATAACCATCTAAACATACACATTATCCATTATGTAATTGGTTTTATTTTCAATCAAACATTCTAAATAATAAGTATCACTCAGACATTGATTACATCGATTGGACATTCATAACATTAATTATTTGCTTTATATTAATTCATTAAACAGCTATATCTTTATCTAATCAGACTATATGTTGATATACAACTTTAACAATTTTGTGTGCAGATGTACAAGTAAGACAAGTTGCAGGACAAGATAAACATTTCTATTCTTAATATTTTCTAGCTTAACATGATTTCTCTGTAAGAAATTTTAGTTTGACTGAATTATAATTTTATATTTTAATGAAACATCTATATCCCACAATGAACAAGCATTATAATTTAGACATTATAAACAATTTGGCTAGCAATAATGAACAATAACATTATATCCATATACTCCACAATATGAATCTTAAGGATTTCTGTTACTACCTGAACATTCCCAATACAAAGTTAATGTATTAGAAGAATTACTATGTATAAATTTCATTGTTCCATCATCATTTGTTCTAGATTTTATTATTGATTACTTAGACTCAAAAATGTAAATGAATTAACCATCTGATGGAAAATTCTTACCATATAAAATATAAAACCCTAGTGTTATGATGTGGATTTTTAAGTTAATGAGTTATTTTAAATTTTTCTTAACTCCAAACAAATTATCCTCCAAAAATATACTTGCCTAACCAAAATGGATAACAGATACAGATTAAAGATTAAGAGTTTATAATTTAATTATTATAAAACTTATCCATTAATTGTATTTGATCCTTTTAAAAAGTTTACAGATTTTTATGAAACTAAAACATACTTTGAGGCTTATTGTTTAAATGAATATTTATTAATATATATAATGGATCATTTATCTGACTAAAATACTCATTTTTTATTAAAAATTTGGAATCTAGCTAACTTCATTAATACATTGAGTTTCTTAATCATAAGAATCACAAAAGTTTGAATTTATTGTTTCGTAATATCCATTGCATGGAACACAATTCTAACTTAATTAGTTCAGTTAATTCTACCTTCACTTGATATATATAATCCATCGTTACATACTTAACATATGTAAGGTATCTCACAAAATTTACAATTGGATTAACAATATCCTGAAGATACCTCAAATTCTCTTAAAGTTCATCCTGCAGTTGCAGTTCTAATGAATTTATCTATTTAATATTTACTTGTAATTTCCAAATGCTGTAAATACAAAAGAATATTTTGGAATATCAACAAATAAGAATATTGTAGATATTTAGCAACTAGTCCATAGAGTAGAGCATGCAAATTAATCTACTTGATATAATTTGGTTCTGTGAAATTTCTTACCTTCATTTGTATTTAATATTGATCCATAATAAGTATTATTAATTTCAAATTTTATTCCTCCTCCTATAGGAATATCATTATAAAATGATATCATCATTCTTATTCCTATCAAACAAATTCCTTATTAAAATTAGGATAAATCAACAAATCGATAAGTACCAGAATTTTTAGTGAATATCCCGTGTAATAATCCTGTATTTGTTTAATCAAATTCTGAACTATTGAACAAATCTGAAAATTTTATTGAATATCTCTCTTCATTCGGAAAAATCTATTCAATAAACAAAGCACTTGCTTGAATTATTAAAAAAAATATTACATTAAAATACATGTACTATCATAATTTGAACGATAATAAAAACCTAAGGTTGATTTGCATACTTTCTCGATTAAATATTAATCGTTTGAATATTACTAACAAATATTATTGACAGGCAATCCAATATAATAGCTTGAGCATTAATCATAATCTACACTATTACAAGATTAACATAAGGATTACAATATAATCTTGATATATAAAAATTTCTTATTGAAACTTTTCCATTATTGATTTGATTTGTATTTAGCTCCACTATATTCTTTTCTGATTAGGTAATTTCAAATTTTACAGTTTTAACATCATTTTTTCTACTATCGCAAATCCATTTGATTATGAATATTAATTAGGTGAAGAATACTAAAATTGATAATTAAATCCTCTTATTTTTATATTTATATTCTGATTTGACCAAGTACCCTAAAAAATAAATTCCCTTATATGTATTCTCCTGTAATCAATTCTACTTCATTTTCACTTACTAAATTTTACTATTATGAAGAGAGAGTTATATAGCCAGTACAATCTATAAAATATGCTATTTTTGATTATGAAGGGACATTAAAGCCTCCTACATTTATTCCATTAGTAAATTTTTAATCCTCCCAATAATAACTTACTTTTCCAGTTGATTAACAAACTGAGAGTTATAAGATATCATCAAAGCTAACAATGATGCTTCATTTTTTTTCATTCTTAATAATATTTTAATTAGATATTTATAATTATGCAAAAAATTTTATTTATGAATGTTAAGGCAATCTCTTTAATAAAATTAAAAAATATCTTTTAGTTTTGATATCATTAATAATTTCTATTATTTTTAATAAATTGTTTCATAAACATTTTTTCAATTTTCATTATTAAGAAATAATCTCAATAGTATAAAGAAGTTAGTAATGTAATATAATTATATTTAAATTTTGAATAATAATTACCCTAAGTATATTTAAATAATTTTATCATGTTCTTTATGGGTTACAATTCAGCATATTATAATCCCTTGTTTAATTCAAATTTAATGTTCAATTTCATTAGTACAAGCTATAATCCTATTTCACTAAATTTTACATTTCTATTTAAAAATAGGGAACCTGAGAACGATCAGTTTCGGATAATTTGTTTATTTTGGATTTCAAGCTTCAAAAAATTTTTTTGATTTATCAAAATTTTTTCATACTTAAACCGATTTATTACAGTTGCTTAGTTAATATCGCTAATCTATCGGTTTAGTTTTTGTAACTTTAATTCAATAGAAATCAAATGGATTATTTAATGATAGTTGTGCTTTTCTTTTAAACAATGCTTTTTGATTATGCTCATTAAGAATCAATTTATTTTTTATTCTATGAATAACAGTTATTTATTTTTTTAAGCATTATCAGTCATCACCCATTTATTACTAAATCTAAATAATATAAAAAATAATGGTTAGATTNTTATATTCTGATTTGACCAAGTACCCTAAAAAATAAATTCCCTTATATGTATTCTCCTGTAATCAATTCTACTTCATTTTCACTTACTAAATTTTACTATTATGAAGAGAGAGTTATATAGCCAGTACAATCTATAAAATATGCTATTTTTGATTATGAAGGGACATTAAAGCCTCCTACATTTATTCCATTAGTAAATTTTTAATCCTCCCAATAATAACTTACTTTTCCAGTTGATTAACAAACTGAGAGTTATAAGATATCATCAAAGCTAACAATGATGCTTCATTTTTTTTCATTCTTAATAATATTTTAATTAGATATTTATAATTATGCAAAAAATTTTATTTATGAATGTTAAGGCAATCTCTTTAATAAAATTAAAAAATATCTTTTAGTTTTGATATCATTAATAATTTCTATTATTTTTAATAAATTGTTTCATAAACATTTTTTCAATTTTCATTATTAAGAAATAATCTCAATAGTATAAAGAAGTTAGTAATGTAATATAATTATATTTAAATTTTGAATAATAATTACCCTAAGTATATTTAAATAATTTTATCATGTTCTTTATGGGTTACAATTCAGCATATTATAATCCCTTGTTTAATTCAAATTTAATGTTCAATTTCATTAGTACAAGCTATAATCCTATTTCACTAAATTTTACATTTCTATTTAAAAATAGGGAACCTGAGAACGATCAGTTTCGGATAATTTGTTTATTTTGGATTTCAAGCTTCAAAAAATTTTTTTGATTTATCAAAATTTTTTCATACTTAAACCGATTTATTACAGTTGCTTAGTTAATATCGCTAATCTATCGGTTTAGTTTTTGTAACTTTAATTCAATAGAAATCAAATGGATTATTTAATGATAGTTGTGCTTTTCTTTTAAACAATGCTTTTTGATTATGCTCATTAAGAATCAATTTATTTTTTATTCTATGAATAACAGTTATTTATTTTTTTAAGCATTATCAGTCATCACCCATTTATTACTAAATCTAAATAATATAAAAAATAATGGTTAGATTTTACCAATTCTTAAAAACCGAATTTTTTTTTATTAAACAATATATAATCACCTCCATTTAAAATCAATTGGCTCACCTTTTAAATTAATGAGGTTATTATTTTTACCTCATTCATATTTGAATCCTAAAAACATTAGCCAACATAAAAGTAATAAAATATAATTCATTTTCAAAGTATAAAATAAATAATTGAATAATATCTAATTTCATATATAATTGAACTCATAAGAAATACGTCTGGCCTATAATTAGCCTTTAGAATTATTTAATTAAACCATTTATTAATCTTGTAATTGTTAAAAAGTGAACCAATTAATATTCAATAACTTAACAATAATTTGATGAAAATTGTTCGAACATAAAGTGAAATTATTCCGAAGAACTTTTACAATCATTTTTATCTTGATTAATCATTCCTATATATAATTTCTTATCTTCACAATTTCTCCCTTTTATTTAATTTATCTAAAGTTAAAAGATTTCTAATTTTCCGAATTCATAATTTTATTTTCATCCAATTATGACTCTTAATTAATTTGAATTATTATTATATTTTCATAATAAATTGCAACCTAAATTTCCATGCACATCTGCAATAAGAATATTTCTGGTGTCATTAAATTAGAAATCTAACATCATTTTAATTTATATAAACAGTATCATTACTTCAAATTTAATGTCTCTACAGATCTCTTTGAATATTTTGATTACAGATAATGAAGAATTTTAATTATTTTTGAATCTTTTGTTTTTAAATGCAGTCAAATAACTTAATTATTCAAATTTAAAAATCTAATTAGAAAATTTTTTTTTTATTTATTATTAAATCAGTTTTTCCAATCTAATTTTAAAACTTGATGAAAGAAAGATTTTTATTCCTATATTAATCAGATGAAAATATTACGATTTAAAAGATAAAGATCATCTGATACTTAAGGATTCAGAATTAAAAGATTTAAATTTTGTAGTTTATAAGAATCATTTAAATTCATCATTAGAATTATTTTAAAGAATTTCAAATAAAGCTTTAATATTTAAAGAAAAATTAAATTTATCGCAGTGACTTAAGAATTAATTATATTGATCAATTAAACTTAGGTAACAATTACTTCAACTTATAAGAATTATTGGAATTAATTATACATTCTTTTATTACTTATTTATCATTTTTACAATTTTACGATTTATATGGGAAAATGCGAAATTGAATTTTTCAATTGAGATCATTCAACCGTAAGGAAAATAATTGAAAGTGTTATCAAACTAAATTGCTTTTGAATGATTCAATGAAATTTTCATTATTATTGTTAAATAATTTTGATATATATTTAAAAAATATTAAGATTAACATTCCTACCCTACATATAAAAAGAGGTTGTTTCCATTGATGATTACAATCTTATTTTTTAAAATACTTGTATAGTTTACAATAGAATTTAAAGACTACTAAATATGAGGTTTCTATTTATTATAAATAAATTTGTCATTAGAGTTTTGTTATCCCAATTTCATCAATTAAATATAGAGTAGATGTTATAATTAGTAAATTTAATTTATTTAAACTTTTATGAAAGAGATAGGATTAGTAAATTCAATTAAAAGTAATCTATTTAATTAAAAGTTTATTTTTAAAGCATTAATAGTAATAATGATCAACTTTGCAATTAATAGATTATTCTAATTGAAAAAAAGTATGATTCACTTCCTTATTCATTTTACTTTTAAATAAATTTAATTAAATTTATGTGACATCCATTTTTGATAATGATAATATTTTTATATGATTGAATATGGAAGGAAATAATGATGAGCATAATTAACCACCACTTTTAACAGGTATGTTGTAATATTTTATATATTATTAAGTTTGTTAATCAAAAGTATATATCTAGAAGGAGGGTTAGAATGTAAAAACATGATTATTAATGAAACACACTCTATAATCCCACTAATCAACATAAATCTTCTATTTAAAAACAAAAATTGATGAATGTTATTAATATTCAATAACCAAAAGTAATGAATCATAGCCACAGGATATTACTTTATTCTATTCCTTGCTCATACTTAATCCATAAAGCGGTTGAGTATGTTCAGTTAATGTTTATATACATATTCCATTATTTTACACTTTAAAAACTCAGATTCCAAAATTTTATTGAAAAATCATAACTAGATGAAACTAATATATCCTCATTAGAGTTGAGAATCAAACAAAGGATGCGATTTGAATGATTTTATAATTTTTGTAGATATTTTTTCTGATTAATTAGATTTTTCTACCACATAATTATCTAACTATTATTAGATCCTGAGAGCAAATAGCCTGATTTAAAGAAATTGAGAGTGGTTATCACTTTATTTTGTTTATTCAACTATTAAATTAGTTTAAGCATTCCTTATTTGAATTGATACACATTAATAACAGAATAGAGTTATCATCATTGATAGCAATAACATAATAACAATTAGTTTCTTATTTGATAAAGTTTCAAACCAATAAATTATAAGAGAAAGCATCACCAGGTGACTCTAATGGCATAAATTATTTATGGATCAATTTATTAATTAAATATTAAAATAATTGAATAAAACATAATAATTTTATTGTATTAAAAAAATTAAAAATAAATTATCATAATTTTAAATTCCATTTTTTGATAAATAAATCATTAATTATTAATAGTGTAAAAATATTTGATGGAAAATGTAAAATAATTAAATCCTTAATAAAAGCATTATCATGTATTATTTTAAAATTTGGATACAATCAAACTTTATTAAGGACTATTTTTATTGTTTATAAATACTTCCAAATATTTTCTAATAAATCAATCCAGGGACCATCTTTTAAACCTTTTGTATTATAATATCCTTGTCCACTTATAAATTGAGTATCTATAAATACCATAATGTTGTTTATCTTAATGGATCTTAACATACATAAGTATCCCATCTTTCTTATTTTATTCCCTCATAATAGGATCCTTTAAATATTATTTAACATTCACTAAAAGATTAAATAGAATAATTAAACTTCCAACTATTCTCCACATTCCAATTTGAACTCCTTATAAATATTATCCTCCTCCTTAAAATAAGTTCATGTTTAGCTTTTCATTTAAATCTTCCAATCTCTTTCTTTTTCTTTTTTCCATTTCTATACTAACCACTAGAGAATATTTAACATAGACTTAATTATTAAATAAAAATACTCACTAAAATTATCAAATCTAATTCATTCCATAATCCATCCTTCAAAGCTCCAAAAAGATATATACCACCTCCACTATTTCTATAGAAAAGTAAATACATAATTATTTAATTCTTTTTTATTTACCAAACTCCTAATTTCTGACATTCTATTATTCTCCACAATAAGTTATTTGATTAGTCCTTTTTTATTATTAACTATTGAAATACAATTCATAATTTGAATCTATATCAATCCATTCACCAATCTTAAGATTAATTTACATAATTTAGAATTATTCTACGCATGATTTTCTAAGTTTTTTTATCCATTATCCTGATTTTTTTCCTTTTATCTCTATAATAATTTAACATTTTTTTAAAATAATTAATAAAATAGTAATTACTCTTTAAAATTTTTATAGATTTAAATCCAAATCCAGTTTTCTACTTTACTCATAATTCCAGCCTCCACTACTTATTAAAATATTATAACAACAGATTTTCATCTTTATAGGTTATTATCCATTCACCTGACTTTTTGCCATTTATATTTTATCCTTTAATTGTAATTTAACATTATCTAAATTAAATATTAAATTACTCATTATATTTCTCATATAATTCAATCCAATAACCATTCTTTAATCCTGAATCATTATAACATCCATAACCTCTGATTATTCATTATATTAATATTATGATTAAGTAATAAATACTACTTATTACATTCACTAGGTTCTTTCCATATTTTAGTTTTCTTTCGATTTATTTAATTTCCTCCTCCTCTTTAGATATCAAACATAAATTCATAATCTGATCTTGTAAATAAATATCCCATTTTCTTTGGTTTATCCATTTATGTACATTAATTTGCAAGAACTAATAAAATATATATACCAATTTCTTAATACTTATAAAATTTAATATAAGGTTCTATCCATTCACCAATCTTCAAACCATTTTATTAATTATAATTCCCACCTCCTCTTAAAATAATTCAAAATATTCAGCCGTCTAGATTCAAATTAAGTTTCATTTTTAATCTATGTTTCCCAAGTACCAGATTTTCTTCCATGACCAATATAAAATACTTAGTTTTTACTACAAAAATAATAAAATAAATACAACTTATTATAATTTTTATGCAATTCTACCCAAATTCCTACCTTTATTTCTAATAAATCATATTAACCCTCTCCTCTTTATAATTATAAATATTAATTTAACAATTTAAATTACTTAATGTTAAATAATTAAATTAAATTTATATTATTATATACTTATGATAAATCTCTAATTATTCAATCCATTATCCTTTCTTAAATCCTTATTCATCATATAGACTTCCAACATTTAGTTTTTTACCCGACCAAAAAGCATTCCATTGACCAATTTTCTAAAATTCTAATCCATATTATCCTTCCATCTCATATGTTTTACTTATTCTAAGTTTCTATTTATATCATGAATCTCATTTAAGTTATGAATATTATCTCTAAAATTATTTACATTTTTAATATTTCTCCATCTTTAATATACCAGAGTTATCCTTCATCATTTAGTATTTGATTTGAAAATGTGTTAACCTTAATCTTTGTTGAAATAAAATAAGGCCTGATTAATTTTAGAAATTTTCATTTTAATTTAATATTATAGAACCATACTAATTTAATATGATTCAATTTAATTACTTACTCCTAATACCGTCTTTTTTATAGTAGGTCTGGTCTATCCATGCTTATTCCATAAAAAAAAATGTATTTGTATCTACTCATACTCAATTGGAAAATCATCATCAATATTATTTGATATTTCTTCATACCACTAATTTGTTTGTTTGAGTCTCCAATATACCTATTTATTTATTAAAATATGAATAAATTAAATCGAATTTTTTCATTATTATTTAGATAATGCTATATTTTATTTTTGTCACTTATCTCAAAATTTATTGTAACAAATTTTTGATATTTTATGAAGATCTTTTAATTTTATTTCTAAAGGATGCTTCTGAAATAATTCTTTATATTTGTTATCTTTTAATTTAATTCCTCCAAATATAATTTAATTTCAAGTATTAGCTCTCACAAAATTAAAGAATTCTTAACTAAATTTCATTTAAATCCATTGTTATTTTTTTTCAATAAGAAGAATATCGTATTAATATTCCTCAATATTATTAACTTCTATATTTAAATTTTGAACATATAAATCTATTGGGATTGTTTTTTATTGAGGATAAATTTTTTAATGCTAATATTAACTTAGAGGACACATAAGTTTTTAGCATTTATGATTATAAGTGCATATATGAGTAATACTTTGATTCCCATGTTATTAACAAAGATTATTCATTGTAATTAAACTTTTTTAATTTTAATTGAAATCAAAAAGAAAAACAGATGCTATTCTAAGCTAAATATTTATTATAGTTTGAATTTATAATTTTTATTATTGAATATAATAATTTTAATTTCAGAAGAGGTCATCTTTATGTAGGACAATATTTAATTATATAGAAGCATAATAATTGATTTATAAATATAATTATTATTATTCTTTGGTAATTCATTAATAGTTTTTAGAAATGGATTGATAGTAAAACGAAACTTAATAATATGATCATAATTGTAAATGAATGAATATATCTTTTTTAACATGTCAATTAATCTTCTTAAAATATTTCTAAATAGTTAATTAATTATAAAGGAGAAATTCTTGCCTTAATAACTAGTTAAGAATTCTAATTAATTAATCATATGAATATCATTTTTAAGAAAATTAATATTATAAATCATTTGTTCGAAAATATAACTTGAATATATATTTAAAATATCCAATAAAGTTAACTTCTAAACTTAATAAAGTCTTGGAATAAGGAAAAAAATTGATTATTTAAAGCTGTTGGCCAATCTTATGAATTAGTAATGATGACTTTAGTAAAATTATTTTTTTATTTTCCTACTATACCTTTAGAGATTGAACCACTCTATAAGATATTTATTATAATTGAATAATGGCAAAGAAGATAATAATTCTAGACTGTCTGATTTATGACAAAAGACCCAACCAATCTTCTAATTTTTGTTGAAATATAATTTCTTAATCTATTGTTAAAGAATTATATGTTAGTTTTAACAGCTCCATAGTTAAAGTAATATGTAAGAGAAATTATAATGAAATAAAAGTCATTAACCAAGTCATCTTTAAATTTAATTTTGTTAAACTTAAAAAACATCTTGATTAAATTGTTCAATCTTCAACAGTAACAATAAATCCTATAGTAATACCAATCAATCAACCAGAAGCTATTATTTTTAGAGAAATGTTAGTTGCATAAAAATTAATTATTAGCACTAGAATATATTCTAATAGAGTTAAAATAAATTGCAAATTCAAATAAAAAATTTTGTCTTTCTCCTCAACCATAATCAAATTTAAAGAAAAAAATTGATTATTAAATAAATTAGCAATAAAAACAGATATATTGTTAAATTGTTAAAAGCTCAATCCAATTTTCTATATAACACTTATATCATCAAATATATGATATAAGATAATAGATAGTTTGAAAATTTATCAAATCGTGTTTAAAATAAAGCTTATAAAAAGACAATATCAAATAAAAGTTTGCGCAATCTAGTAAAATTTTTTAAGTAAATTTAATAGACTAACAGAATTTATAAAAGCTAATATTTTCTTCATCTTTTTTAGATTATTAAATCCGTAATTAACACAATTAAGATATTCTTCACAAAAATAAAAAGAAGAAAAACATTTTAAAGTAAACTATGTTTATTTATAAATTGTTAAATTGATAAATGTCCTTTTTTTGTTTTGCTTTCAAATAGAAATCTGTTAGAAGGTTTTAATTGATTTATTCACTAGGACTACCAATTACCAATAATAAATATAGCAATATTCAATAAAGGAGAATGGAAATCTTATTATTAATATTCTTAAAAGACTGTATTATGTTACTTTATAAAATTTGATTAAGGATTTCAATTAGAAAGTAATTTGATGTAGGTGAAAATAAGTATTATTTTTTATAATATATACTTAATATAGAATGTAGTTATAGTTTATTTTATCAAAAATGGGTTTAACTTGTAATACACATAAAAAATAAATCTAGTTTATATGTAGAGGAGCCTTTGTGTTGTATTGAATGTTTTAAAAATGGAAATCATAAGAATCATATTGAAGTAACCCAAAAAATTTCTATAGTAATAAACCAAGTTTAGCAATAAGCAAAAGAGTATTATGATCAACAGAGATGTAAGTAGGTAACATAATTATCAAAGAAGTTTGATTGGAGTTAATATAATGAACGATCTCCTTTTCTATTTTCATTTGAAAAGAATAAATTGTAATTGAATTTGATGATTTCTGAAAGTTTAAGAAACTTAACTTAAGCAATATATAATAGTAAAAATATATAGCAATTGGAAATAAAGACTAACCAATCAATACATAAAAATAAATTGAAGTTATCTAAATATGAATTAACAAATTAGATATTATTTTTATTATAAACTCAATATTTTTATATTATGGACGAAATATTGCTTTTCATTTTTTTCGCTTTAACTACAGGCTTTTTTATGTATATGTTAGTTTGCACAGATTCTAATTCCAAAACTCCTATGGGAATGATTAGAAGGAAAGTATATGATAATGGCTTTTCTATTTTAAAGTATAATATATTTAGACTCATTAAAAAGATAATTATTTGGTAATAAAATATTTAAGAAGTTTTCAGATTTATACAATTATGTTTTCTACACAAACAATCGACTAGGATAAATTGCATATTTTTTTATATTTTGAATAGCATTTGTATTTTATATTATGTTGGATTACTAAAACATTTTGGAGATACTCCTTATGTAAGTCATATGAATACTGTTTGTGGAAGTCTAGTATTTTTATATAAAACATGCACAACTAGTCCAGGAATAGTAAATAAAGAAAATAATAAATGAATATGTGAAATAATACTAAAAATACTATGATAAAGTATAATATAAATAAAATACTACATTTACAACATGTAAAATTATAAAACCAGCAAGAAATAAACATTGTCGTATTTGTAATGTTTGTGTAAGTAAATTTGATGATCATTGTATTTGGGTTAGATAATGTATTCGGTAGAATAATTACATATACTTTTCTTTATTTATTGAGTGATTGCTGGAATTCTTTGCTTGTTTGGAATAGCTTAAAAGTAATCATAATTTAAATTAACATATAAAAATGCTGTAACTAGAGAAATCCATTAGGCAACTTTTTTAAGAGTATTTACTGTCATAAGCAATAAAAAAACATTTTTTGTATTCATAATATTTGCGTGTCTTATTTTTTTTATCTCATTAACTGCATTTTTCTTATGTCATCTAAATATGATTAGAAAAGATCTAACAACTAATGAGACAATTAGAAAGAATGATTTTGAAAAATCCTTTCTAAATGATATGTATTAATTACAAGAATTAGAAAAAAAAAAAGATGAAGAATCATCCAAAAGACTTGCTTAGTTGAAATTATGTTGGAGTTCTTTAAATAAAAGAAAAGTCTAAGGACTTATTAAGGAATTGAAAATTGTATTTAGTTAACCTAATTGATAGATATATTTTATTCAAGTTTAAATAATTATAAATTAATTTATAAAATCTCATATTCAATATCATTTTTATTAATTTAAATTTACTTATTCTGAATCTGAAATTAGAATTACTGCTCCTTTATCATTTAATTCAATTAACTAAGTTTAGGTTTATTAAAAAAGTTCTTAATTGATTTGGTAAATTATAAAAATATAACCAATATTTATTCAAATTTTCTTTAATATAATTATCCAATTTTTTATNTACTGTTTGTGGAAGTCTAGTATTTTTATATAAAACATGCACAACTAGTCCAGGAATAGTAAATAAAGAAAATAATAAATGAATATGTGAAATAATACTAAAAATACTATGATAAAGTATAATATAAATAAAATACTACATTTACAACATGTAAAATTATAAAACCAGCAAGAAATAAACATTGTCGTATTTGTAATGTTTGTGTAAGTAAATTTGATGATCATTGTATTTGGGTTAGATAATGTATTCGGTAGAATAATTACATATACTTTTCTTTATTTATTGAGTGATTGCTGGAATTCTTTGCTTGTTTGGAATAGCTTAAAAGTAATCATAATTTAAATTAACATATAAAAATGCTGTAACTAGAGAAATCCATTAGGCAACTTTTTTAAGAGTATTTACTGTCATAAGCAATAAAAAAACATTTTTTGTATTCATAATATTTGCGTGTCTTATTTTTTTTATCTCATTAACTGCATTTTTCTTATGTCATCTAAATATGATTAGAAAAGATCTAACAACTAATGAGACAATTAGAAAGAATGATTTTGAAAAATCCTTTCTAAATGATATGTATTAATTACAAGAATTAGAAAAAAAAAAAGATGAAGAATCATCCAAAAGACTTGCTTAGTTGAAATTATGTTGGAGTTCTTTAAATAAAAGAAAAGTCTAAGGACTTATTAAGGAATTGAAAATTGTATTTAGTTAACCTAATTGATAGATATATTTTATTCAAGTTTAAATAATTATAAATTAATTTATAAAATCTCATATTCAATATCATTTTTATTAATTTAAATTTACTTATTCTGAATCTGAAATTAGAATTACTGCTCCTTTATCATTTAATTCAATTAACTAAGTTTAGGTTTATTAAAAAAGTTCTTAATTGATTTGGTAAATTATAAAAATATAACCAATATTTATTCAAATTTTCTTTAATATAATTATCCAATTTTTTATAAAGTCAATTTCATTTTTTTTGTAAAATTTTAATTTCCTAAACTTAAAATCTTTAAAATATTTAGAAATTTGATGACAAATTTTATAAATACCAGCAGATATTACAATTATTTATTTTTCTTTTTTATTATAAAAAATTTTCAGTCAATAATTAATATATAACTTTAGCATCTCAATGAAATATTATTCTTCCCAAGAAATTTTATGAATTTCAATCATATCACCTTACTCAACATTTTCAAAAATTTTGGCTTAATTAAAATTAGATTGAAATATTTGAAATTTTTCTGATTCTGTATGTTAAATCTAAGAGATAACATTATCTTTAATTTTTTCTGCTAATTCACAGCAGCATACTTTAAGAATGCCATTTTCAGAAAATTCATTTAATTTTTTTAATAAATTTCTTAAATTTATTCATCTTTTAATTAATTTTTAATAGAATTATTAACTTTTAAAAATTTTTCATTTGAATCTGTTCCCCACAAATGTGACAATTAATCTTAGATCAATATAGATTCTTGGCATTTACAATCTGCTAAATGATAAAAACATAAACCAGAATATGCAAATAATTCTTTACATGCCTTTCTTTGAGAATGACTACAACCATATTAATTATTACTATCTCCAAGTCTATCCTGAACTTATTATTTTACTTATTGAACTATCCAATAAAGTTGTATTTGATAATAAATTTTCATATAACCATTAGAAATAGAATATACCTGCATTATCTAACATTTTAAGATCCTTATCAATTGTTATTGTAGTTGCATATTATTATATACTCTTAGCTATTTCTCCAACAAGCTAGAAAAACTAATCACTATTTAGAATCCTTCACTATCTTTTACTAATCATATACTTAATCATCCATACAATTATTTTCAAATTGTAAATATTAATTTAATTAATCATTATCATGTTCACCATGAGATATAATATGAATAATCTTTGGATTATATTTTAATACCCAACTCAAATTTACTTTATTAGCTTAAGTAATAAGATATGTAAACTTTTTTATTCAAATCAGATATCTTCTTTTTAAAATTATAAATGTCTTCATAATAACATACTAAAGATACGTGTTTCTCCTCTTAATTTACGATAGGATGACTTTACAATATAGCAATATCTATTTAAGGATATTAAGGCTAAATTTAATGATGTTATTTAGTTCATCAACTTTTTCTTTAAAGTCTTTCAAATTATTCTTATTTTAACTTAATTCATTTTTTTTACTGAATGTTTTCTTTTAAATTCTTTTTCTCCAAATTTATACTTTCCAAAAAAATTTTGAAATTTAATTTATTCTTAATAAAATATTTGTATTTTCAATCTAATAATCAAAATCTCACATGAATTTTAATTTTTATAAAAAAATTATCCATCAAGCTTAATGAAATTATCATCTATAATTAATACATTAGATTTATCCACTAACTAACGAAGAATGTAATTGTAAAATGAAATATTATTATGAATTCAATTACTAAAAATCAATTTTCCTTTTACTTCTTTTCCTTCTTTCATATAATTGTTTCTAATATAATATTCTAATCGATTCATATAAATTCCTAAACTCTATCCATTATGGTTCAAAGAAAACTCCTTTTAAGTATTTTCAAAGCTTTCTGAAATTTCATAATATTCCTTTTCATCATTTACTTTGATTCCTAAAATTTGTAGTCTTACGCGATATGGATTCTTCATAATAAATATTGTTATTATAATTTTATTAAAATACTTAATATAACACTAAGAATATTTCATATTATAAACTTTTGATAAACCTAGTCAAATAAGTTCTTCTAAATCATTCCTAAATATCTTTATTAAATCCTTTCAAAATAGATATTATCCAAATCCCTATACCAAATAGTATGAGTCCTCATGAGAATTTTCGAATCATCAAAAGAACTTATTTAATTTATCAATTATTCAATAAACTCTCCTAATATAGTGTAAGTTGGATAAGGATGAGAATTTAGAGAATATGTTGTAGTAATGATAAATATAATTATTTATTTTTTTATCAAATTAATTTATTTTTATCTTTTAGTTTTTGTTTACAACTATAAAATGAAATTGATTAAAGAAATTCGTTACATTTTTTCAATATCAGAGAGTGTCTATAATTTGCGTTCTAATTCTTAATGTAATTGAATAATTAATGCAATTATTCGCTTCTAGTATTTTTATACATTCAACTTTTTCTAATTTTAATTACAAATTAATCTACCTTTTGATATAATCCATCACCTTTTTATACTGCTAAAATTTCCTCTATAAATTTCAAATTCACTCTTAACTACAAAAATTTGAGTTATTCCAAAGACGGTTTCAAAAATATGCAAAATCAATTTTATTGAAGATTCAAAATGTCTTTTATAGTTATCATTAATGTAATTTTTAATTAATCCAAATTATTTCTTAGTTTAATTATTCTTCTTTAATTTCTTATTATTATTCTTTAATTGCTTATTGTAATTTTTCTATTTCTTATTTTTTTTCTTTAATTTCTTATTATTATTCTTATATTACTTATTTCCAATCTTTCATTTCTTATTGTTATTCTTTAATTTTGTATTTTTATTCTTTAATTTCTTCTAAATTGATTGCAATTTTGATATTTTATTTAATTATTTTATCAAAATATACAATAATCTGTAATTAATAAGAGGTAAGTTATGTTAATTAAAACCTAAATATAAAATATTATCTGATTTGTCTCCTAAATATGCAATTTACCTATATAATTTTCCAATAATTGTTAGGTTACAGATTATTCTTTCTCCATATAATCAGGAAAAACTAAAAAATAATAATAAAAGGATCTATACGTTGAGAAAGGGATTTAAGATCTAAAAAGACTTATTTTCCAGTTTTAACAAAATAAACAGCTTCACCATGTCAACTCAAAATTTCTTTCAATATTTTCATTAAACTTTTATTATTTTCTTTAAAATCAATCTTTTTAGGTTAAACAGAATTAACTTTTTTTTCATCATAAACGATAGGTTTGAGGTAGTAATCTACTATCCCAACAAATAAAATATAAATTACTATCAAGATATCCTCTTGCAATTTAACAAGGAAGAGAATTTCCAGTTGCTGGAAATATTAAACAATTAATCAACTATAAATATGGATTCTTATTAACATTTCTTTATAATATTTCTCCTTGCTTTAAGTTTTCTAATATCTCCTGGATGTAAACAACAATTTCTTGTAACTAATATTTCACCTTAAATATTTTCAGGTTCATGTTATGATTCATTATTTTCATCTTAAACTAAACAATAAATTTCATTAGGTTTTAATAATGTATACTTATCTATTATTCCTAATACTATAGCAGCTTTTCAACAAGAATTGTTGTTATTTTTCTAAGCTACTTTAATCCTCTTTACTTTAATTTTTATAATACTCCTTATATTATTATCCATTCCAATATTTAAGTAAGCTTTTAAAGAATCAACAATATTAGGAACATCAAATTATTTATTGCAATATTCTATACTAAAATATTTGTAAATAGAAGTATCTTTCATTTATAATTCTTCAATTTTCTTTAAATATTCTAAAATAATATTATGTCAATAAGTAATGATTCTGATATTTTGGGTACATTTAAAGAAGCAATCATTTTTGAACAATTGTAATGGAAAATAAGAAAATTGTAAAAATTATATTGTTACAATGAAAGAATATAAACATTGATGTAGTATTTGAATCATAAAATGTCATAATATACAACAAACAAGGAATTGGAATAAAAACTAAAACAGAATTTATTTCTGAGATAATAGGAATACTAAAAATAATATTTAGAATCATTACTATGGGGAATAATACATCCAGAGAGTATGAGTATGTTTTAATCCAGAGAGTATGAGTATGTTTTAATGTAAAGAGATATTGGATAAGACACATCATGGATTGAAGATGGCAAAATAGCGTATTTTATAATTTTTAGCAATAAAATTGTTATAATATATATTAGATTAATAAAAATATATGAAATGATAAGAAGTATAAATAATCTACTAATCTATAATATGTTTACATGGTAATCCTGGAGTATTAGCATAGAGCATAGCTGAGTCTTTGGGAGACCTTTTTTAAAAGATATCACTAGGTGGAGTATCAGATGAAGCATAGATAAGAGGTAACCGAATGACTTATGTAGAAGCATAGGGAGGAGTGATAATGGAAGCAATGAAGAAGCAAAATGTATGAATCCAGTTATCTTACTAGATGAGATAGATAAGATTAATCAATATATAGTTGATTCTGCGTTATTAGAGGTTCTAGATCCTGAATAAAATAAAAAATTTTTAGATAATTATGTAAATGAAGAATTCAATTTGAGTTAAGTTCTATTTATTTCAATAGCAAATTAGTAATAATATGAGTAATAATATTAGTTTATAAGCAATATAACCATCATTAAGAGATAGATTAGAAATAATAGAAATTCCATCTTATACTATAGATGAGAAAGAGAAGATTGCAATTTTACATTTAATTCCAAAATAATTAGAACTTAATGGGATTGTTGGTAAAGTAGATTTCAATATAGAAATGATTAGATATTCATCATGAATTATACAAATGAGAGTGGAGTTAGATAATTAGAGAGATAAATTGATTCTATTTTTAGAAATATAGCACGTTAATAAGTAAGAGGTAAAAGAAAGGGATGTTAC